>CAUYLG010058695.1:0-25267 GCA_963573385.1 Cacajao melanocephalus
GACCGGTAGGGCTCCTCCGCCTGGGAATCTCCTAGTCTGTGGGCAATAAAAATCCATCTGGAAATGCGGCGTCCACTCACCCTCTGCGCTTTCACTGGGAGCTGCAATCCTGAGCTGTTCCTAATCGGCCATCTTGGATCGCACCCCGGATTAAAAGCTCTTCCTTGTTTCTAACACTCAGAAGTAAACAGGCTGACTTCAGGCAACATTTTCTATGTAGAGAAGTTTGTCTCCTGGCATCTTTTCTCTGAGACAATTTTCTTTCACTCTGTGGCCAGAAGTGTGGACTCTCGGGCTAGAAATGCCAGCATTCAACTCTTGGCCATTCTGCTATGACCTTGGGCAAGTTACCAAACCTCTCCATGGCTTTGTTTCCTCACCTGTAAAATGGGATTAGTAATAGTACCTACCTCAGGCAGGGTGCTGCGAAATTGAATGAGTTAATTCACATAAAGCAGTTGGAACAGAGCCTGGCACGTAAATACTCAATAACCGTGAGCTGTTTCTCTTGTTATCGTTTAATGTGCTTCCTTTCCTTCTCTGGAAAGCCATCTCATACCAGGGCCTCCCATTCTCTTACTTCCTCTTCCTGTCAAAATAACCAGTGATCCACTATCAGCCATTAACATTTAGTGATCAAAGTTTCATGTCACCTCTGCCAGCTGATTTGCTTGTGGTCAAGCTTTGCCTCTAATTGTGGAATGAAAAACCTTACTCCCTGTTTAAGGAATTTCAGATACCACAAATGTTTTGAGGGGATGAGGGAAAATGGAAGACCAAGACAAAAAAGAAATTCAGTTACCCTTGAAGGTATGGGAAAGAAACCTGCTTCAAGGTTCCTCTTCTGCGAAAGCACAGGTCTACCCACCTGACCAGAACTGCCCACCACTGACCTTTTTTTGAATTCCCCTTCTCCATCCCTATCCTGTTCCTTCCTGGCTCAACAGGAATAACATTCCCTTTACTTACTCTTAGTATCTGGTCTTTTTTCCTCTCTCAACCAAGAACCTCACTCCAATCAACAGACACGTGGGGTCTATTTTCATGAATCCTCTGCCCTCCTGGCAACTTCTGACCTAGGTTGTCCTCACTGCAACCTTGCTTTGCTTGTGATCCTGTTGCATGGACCAAAAGTGAGAAGATCACGGCTGTAAAAGTATCCTTTTCGTGTATGAAAGTAATACCAGCTACCTATGTGATTGCTTACCAATTAGGCCTCTTTGCCTGTCAGTGTCATAATAGAGTCTATATTATTAAATATATAACATATACACTTTATTAGTCTTTATTTGGAGAAAGCAAAACTCACATATGCTTAGCCTTCTTACTGAGTGGCTCTTGTAGCATTACCATTTGATCATAGTGTGGGCCATCGTGTCCTGCCTCTGGGTGCATGTAATTAAATACGTGCAGCTCCACTCTCAACCCTAAGTGAGCTATGTGGGAGGGTAGATAAAATAGAAAGACTTCCCAAAGGCCTGAGAGTACTTTCTCCTAGGGCCTGTTCCTAAACTGTACCACCCAGAGGTAATATTTTAAAACCACAAGGCTTAAAAGGCAGTGATCCCCAGATGTAACTTCCAGTCATCCTTGAATGATAATCTACCTTTTAAAGGCTTTTTATTTATTTATTTATTTATTTTTAATAGAAATAGAGATCATAGAAATAGAAACACCATTTGACCCAGCAATCCCATTACTGGGTATATACCCAAAGGATTATAAATGATTCTGTTATAAAGACACATGCACACGTATGTTTATTGAGGCACCATTTACAATAGTAAAGACTTGGAACCAACCCAAACGCCCATCAAGGATAGACTGGATAAAGAAAATGTAGCTCATATGAGAGTTTTAAATATCCTAAATAACTTGGCTCATCAGAAACACCAGGCAGTTTTTCTTATAGCTCGGGAAAAACTTGAGATGATTGTTGACCTCTTAGTCTCTGTTTTTTGACCAGCTCATACTCTATCTTTTTAAATGTTCTTTATTAAAGCCCCATTATTAACATTTTTATGTGAATAATTATTGTATATTAATGGCAGTTTAATAACATTAATATTTAAATAAATATTCATTATCTCACCTACATTCTATTAAATGTCTTTAAAGCTCCTTTGTCTACTCATAGTAACCCCCAAAATAACAGGTTTTATTTCTTCTAAGTTAGTGTCTCCTGTGTACTGTTTTCCTTGGCAGTGTCAAACATATATCCTTCAAAGAAGATCAGAATCATATCTGTTTGCCTAGGCACCAAGATGTTAGAAGGACTCCTCTCAGTGGAGCCAGCTTTGTAAGTTGCTAGCAGTTATTTTAGCATGAGTGGGCCAGATATAAAGGACTTGACCTCACTATAATCACTGTAGGATATATAGCTTGGATTTTTGGCCCAATAATGGAATGGTTTCCAAACTATGTTCCATAAAAACTTCAGGGGTTTGACAAGAAATCTTTAAGTATCTGGCTGGGCATGGTGGCTCATACCTGTAATCCCAGAACTTTGGGAGTCTGAGGGGGACATATCACTTGAGTTCAGAAGTTCGAGACCAGCCTGGCCAACATGGTGAAATCATGTCTCTGTTAAAAATACAAGTTAGCTGGACGTGGTGGTGTGCAACTGTAATCTCAGCTACTTGGGAGGCTGAGGCAGGAGAATTGCTTGAACCCCAGAGACGGAAGCTGCAGTGAGCTGGAGTACACTGCACTCCAGCATGGGTGACAGAGCGAGACTCTGTCTCAAACAAACAAACACACAAACAGAACCAAAAACAAGAACTCTTTGAGTATCTTAGGGGAAAAAAATGTGTCACAGTGTATATTTTTAGTTGGTATCCCAGTTTCTCCTCTCCAATCACCACCCCATGACAAACTGCTACTACACTCACAATTTTGTAGGATATTTGTGAATGGCCAAATGTGATTTGATTCAAATTTAATAATTCAAATCCTATTTTATATGTTTGCTAATATTTATTGAGTGCTTATATACCAGCACTTAATTGGATTAATAGAACTTGTCCTCTTAACAATTCTACAGGGTGGGTGCTCTAATTATTCCCTTTGACAAATGAGGAAGCAGAAACTTAGAGAGGTGAGGAAACTTGCTCAAGGTCTCAGATCAGAAGGAATTTAGCCATGATTGTAACCCTGTCATTTGCCTCCAAAACCCATGCTCTTAAACACCCTGCTCTGCTACCTATGAGAGTCAACTGCGGTGGAATAACCTTCTGCGAAATCAAGCATTCCTTTTATACAGTAAGCTTAGACCCTCTTCTCAAACATACCCCACTTTGGCAAATGTATAAACCATAAGCTTGGATTTTTAGGTGTCCATGTTAATCATGTATGAGGTGGGGGGTGGGGGGTACCCTGCAGGGTGAACCCTGGGGCTGTTTTCTATGCAGCTAGTTGAGACCCTGCCTATATTCCTAAGCTTCACCTGCTAGTAGAATGGCAATGACTTCCTTCTCTGATGACGAGTCCTGTGGCACAACCTCCTCCCAAAGGCCCTTGGGTCAGCATTTCTCAGGGAGGGAACTGCAGTCCCCCATCCCCTCCTTTCAGCTACTGGCTGCTTGGGAGACCATTGAGCTATCCCTGGAGGTTGGCCTCACCTTACTGCCTACAGGTTTGCAGAGACCTTCACTAGAGGCAGTTTCTGTATATCTCGGAGAAGGTGATGGATTGCTGTTCTTTTATTATTCAATCATATCAGTCTCAAGTTTGAGATTTCCTGGGAGCAAAGAGTTTATACTGCTGGTGCCTTATTGCTGCTGACCCTACCAAATCTCTAGCTACCAAATGCAGTCCCCTAGAGCTCACCAGTGCACTCTGAGGTCTGCAAACAAGTTCATGCCGACTGCACTCCCAAAGCTCCTTCATTCCTCACTCTGCCATAGTCCATCCCTTATGGGAAGTGGTTATTCTGAGACTGTTGTCATGATGACTTTTCAGTGGCCCAGGAAGCCCATAACCCTGTCTACCTCAGGCAGATGGAGGCCTTGTCTCTCAGGGTTACTGCTCCATGAACAGGAATAAGGTGGACACACCTTTCGTCCTTCTCAAAAAGTCTAGGAGCTCTTACTTGTTCTTCAGTCCCACGAATATAACCTTATTTACCCAGTAGCAGTTTTCTCTGCTGGAGGTACAGACCAGACTCTTGGGAAAACAGATTAGAAGAGACAATGGCAAAAATTTATCCAAGTTTTCTGCTTCCCAATGATTCTAGGATTAGATCCCGCCTTAGTGACTCTTCTGGGCCCAAGTCAGACTCATCTATCTTGTCCACCCTTCAATTGAGCATCACTTTCTTTATTGTTGTAATGATTTTTCTTTAATGTCAGAAATTCAGGATTCATCTATCCATCCATTCAACCATCCATCCATCCATCCATTCCTCTATACATTGATCCACTTGCTTGGTATAAAGCGTTTACTGAGCCCATCCTGCTAACGGCTTTTTAAGCATTTGGACTTACAATGATTAATAATACACAGTGTCTGCACTTGAGGAGCTTATAGTCTATTGGAAAAGATTGAAAAATAAATAGGCAATTACAGTTTCACATATTGTTATAAGAAATGTTATTGTCTTTCCAAGCACTGAGGGGGACACTTGCAAATGACCTTGACCTTCCACGTCTCTCCTTGAGGATAAAGCATATCCTATCCTATTGTGACCATGACCAACCTCAATAGACTCTTTAGGGTTGGGGCTAAAGTTCAATTTGTAAAAGGGAAGTGGAAAATGCTGCACCCTTTGCTGATGAATCAACCCACTTCAGAAACAAAGGTAATATATCAGCGATACTGAGAGAAAATATATTTTCTAGCTGAAGTCAGCTTTTCTTCCTTTCCTTTTAAAATGAACTACTTAGAGCACTGGCAAATGATAATATCCAAAGTATCAGGATCCTTATCCGGTCAATTTAAAATATTTACTTCAAACTGAAAATTAACTTTCCAGGGTTCAGTGGGTATGTTGCAATGTTCACAGTTAAAAATGCTTCAGAAGAACAATTATTTTGTCACGCACCTTGACTCTGAACATGTTGATGAAGCAAACTATCTTGGAGTTCTTTCTTGATGTTCTAGACCCAGTGGGACATTCATGTTTCCGATGAGTCTTAACTTGGATCACCCCTGCTGCTTCATGGCAACCTCTGCAGACTTCACAGAATAATTTTGACTGGCACTTGCTCTACTTTCCCAGGTCAACATTTTGCCCTTCATCCTACTATTTCAAAAACATGTCACTGAGCCAGGACAGGTGGCTCACACCTGTAATCCCAGCACTCTGGGAGGCTGAAGCGGGTGGATCACTTGAGGTCAGGAGTTGGAGACCAGCCTGGACAATATGGTGAAACCCCATCTGTACTAAAAATATAAAAAATTAGACAAGCGTAGTGGCGGGTGCCTGTAATCCCGGCTACTTGGGAGGCTGAAGCAGGAGAATCACTTGAACCCAGGAGGCAGGGGTTGGGGTGAGCCGAGATCGTGCCATTGCACTCCAGCCTGGGTGACAAGAGCGAAACTCTATCTCAAAAAAAAAAAAAAAGAAGTCATTAAATTAAAAGTCTTTTCATTCTTGGATCCCCAGTTTAGTCAGTTCTTCCCCTGTGCAAGACACCCTAATATTTGCAACAAACACTGAGTGCCTTGGCCGTCGTTGGCTTGACACAATAATGGCTCCGACATCCATCTTTTTCCAGTTGAAAAAGCTTCTTGGATAGAAAACCAATATGATCAGCATCTGAAAGAGTCTAGAAACTATGCTAAGCATTTTCATGTAATTCTCAAAATAACTTCATGAAGTGGGTAGAACAGTACCTGTCAAATAGGAGATGTGCCAGGAGATGCTCATAAAATATTTGTTGAATAAATGAAAAAATTACAATCCCCATTGTACAGACTGGAAAACTGCAGGTAAAAGAGGTCATGCCATTTGCTTACGACTCCTCAGTGGCCAAAGCAAGTCTGTTCCTTTGTTCACGTCCTCTGTATTACCTGCCTTCAGAGCAGTAAAAGTTAAATTCACTCTTTTAGAAAACTTACACTGTATCATCATTTAATAAGGATTTTCTAAGTCATTTCAATCAACACTTACTAAACCCCCTTAAATAATCGAAGTCCTTTAATCCTCAAATGTGAAAGCAAAAGGCAAGACTCTTTTTGTCTATGTTGGATGAAAGTCTCTCCTGAATCTCATCTGCCTTGGATATCAATTATCCAAAGAAGTATAGAGACACTCTTGGGAAAGTTTGCCAGGTATCATCTTTTTCACCAAGAGTGTTAAAAAAAAAATCATAGGGTAAAATTAATTTTAATGACTTTAATTTATGTAGGAGCCCACAAAGTAACTATCTTAGTGACATAATCTTTGCCACATCACCCTCTATCTGCCTTGCTGAGTTTGAACTCCTTTCCAGATTGCAGCCCCACCCTACATCCTACTCCCATCCCTCCATCCACCCAGTGTGCCCCTGGGTCCTGATTCACACCCCTCCTGCCCCAAACACATGAAACTTGTTCCTGTCTGTAGACCATCGTTTGGAACCTCTCCCAGCACCTGAAAGACAGCTGTGCCTCCCAGCAACTTGACCTTTTAAATCAAAGCTCCTCTTTTTGTGCCACCCACCAGTCCTAGCTCCTTGTCTGGAATTACTATTGCATTAGTGGACATTTGTTGTATATACCTTACTTTTATCCTACCACCTTGATTGGACATTCATTACCCTCATCATAAGCATACACCTAAACATGTATATATGTTAAGAAACCTGTTTCTTGATTATTCCCAGGCAAATCCTGGCGTAAGAGGTGGGTAGTGTAAAGTCCTGTTAAGTACTTTTTTTCTTTTTTTCTTTTAAGAGACAGAGCCTCACTCTGTCACCCAGGTTAGAGTGCAGGGGCACAATCATACCTCACGGCAACTTTGAACTCCTAGGTTTGAGCAATTCTCCTGCCTCAGCCTCCTGATTAGCTAGGACTACAGGCACATTCCACCACCCCTTGCTAATTAAAACTTTTTTTTTTAGAGACTATGTTTTGCTATGTTGCCCAGGATGGTCTTGAACTCCTGGCATCAACAGATTCCCTATTAAGTACTTTTAATTGGCTGCTCCCAGCAGGAGCACCTGGTCTCTATCAGGCACCAAATAAAAGAAACCCTGACACTCTCACCTTTCATGACCTTACTTATAAACTTCTGCGAAAAAGGAGAGTCATGCTGGTGATAATAATTTGCAGTTTTCTTTCTCTCTATAAACTGGACTACAGGCTGTGTTCTTCAACACTTGGGCTATGAGCCCAAGATGAATTTTCCATTTCCCCCAAAATCTATTTCCTCTTTTATATTATTCAACTAAATTAGCGACACGATCTCCAGTCTCCATGACCTAATCTCCATGACCTAACCATTTAACTCTTCCCCCACCACCTCAAACACACTCCCTCTCCTCCCAATTCAATCAGCCAATTCTTATTTTACCTGCTAAATATTTCTCAAATTGTCTATTCCTTTTTATTCCTTACTGTTTGAGCCAGACTCAAGTTATTACTTTCTTGGATTGTTGGATTGTTGTAATATATCCACGGATTTCCTTCCTCTTGTCTTTCCCCATTCCCTTTTAACCTAGTCACCATGTGGTTCTGTCACTCCCTTGCTTAAAAATCTTTCAGTGACTTATAAAACCAAGTCTAAGATTTTAATCTTGGAAATAAAAAATACCATTCATGACATAGTTTCTCTTTATTTACTATTTTATTTCATTTTGAGACAGAGTTTCTCTCTTGTTGCCCAGGCTAGAGTGCAATGGCACAATCTTGGCTCACTGCAACCTCTGCCTCCCAGGTTCAAGTGATTCTCCTGCCTCAGCTTCCCAAGGAGCTGAGATTACAGACATGTGCCACCACGCCCAGGCTAATTTTTTATTTTTAGTAGATGAGGTTTCTCCGTGCTGGTCAGGCTGGTCTCGAACTCCCAACCTCAGGTGATCCAACCACCTCAGCCTCCCAAAGTGCTGCGATTACAGGTGTGAGCCACCACCACACCCAGCTTTACTTATTTATTTATTTATTTTTAGTTTCTTGTAGACACGAGGTCTTGCTGTGTTGCCCAGGCTGGTCTCAACTTTCTGGCCTCAAGCAATCCTCTTGCTTGAGCCTCCCAAAGTGCTATAACTATAGGCATGAGCCACTGTGCCCAGCCTCAAGGCTTCTTTTTAACTTTCCAGACTTTTATTCTGCTATTTCCTACCTCTCACTTTTTCTGGTACTCTAACTTCTCCCAAATATAGTAGTCAGCTTTTATACAGTTTCACTTTCCACAGTTTCAGTTACCAGCAGTCAATTGAGGTCTGAACACATTAAATAGAAAATTCCAGAAATAAACAATATGTAAGTTTGAATTGCATGCCATTCTGAGTATCACAATGAAATCTTGCACCTTCCTACTCCATCTTGCCTGGGATGTGAATCTTCCTTTTGTCCAGGGGATCCATGCTGTATATACTACCCCACCATGAGTCACCTGGTAGCTGTCTTGGTTATCAGAACAAAAAAACATAGTCTATCGAGGGTTTGGTGCTATCAGACATCTACTAGGGGTCTTGGAACATATCCCTCATGGATAAAGGGGGTCTACTGTACATCTAAAATTTTGCACTTCCTGAAATTGCCTGAATAACTATGATTCATCATTTATATCTGAGCTTAGATGTTATATCTTGAACCTCCACGTTGATCTAAATGGTCTTTGTAAACCCATAGGACCTGTGCTGACCTGTCTTCTCACTTACCACATTATATTAATAATTAAGTGGGAGGACATTAGACTGAGGCATTTTTTTGTTTTTTTTTTTCAGATGGAGTTTTGCTCTTGTTGCCCAGGCTGGAGTGCAATGGTGTGATCTTGGCTCACCGCAACTTCTGCCTCCCTGGTTCAAACTATTCTTCTGCCACAGCCTCCCAAGTAGCTAGGATTACAGGCATGCATCACCACAACCTATAATTTTGTGTTTTTGGTAGATGTGGGGTTTCTCCATGTTGGTCAGGCTGGTCTTGAACTTTCAACCTCAGATGATCCGCCCGCCTCAGTCTCCCAAAGTGTTGGGATTACAGGCATGAGCCACCACGCCTGGCCATTCTGAGGCGGTTTTAAAGGCTTGGGTTCGTGCATCAGCAGATAGAAACCTAATTCAGACTCATTTCCTCAAACAGCCCCAGGTCCTCCCTGTTTTGGGGCCTTTGTATTTGCTGTTTGCTCTACCTGGAACTCTTCCCTCAGTGGTCACACAGTTATGTTCTCCTTTCATCCCGTGGTTCTTGGCCATAGCATCACCCTCCTTGAAGAGGCCTCCTCTGGCCACGCTATGTAATGTGGTTCCCACCTCTCCATAACACTTATCGCAAAGTAAAATTATCTGGAATATTTACTTGTTAACTCTCTGCCCCCTACCCCTGCCCCATTAGAAGGTAAGCTTTAGGAGGGAAGGGAATTGTTTGACTGGTCCTCTACTGTATCACCAGGATTTAAAACAGTTCTTAGAAACATAGTTGCTCAATAAATGTGCAGAATGAATGAATGAATAAATGAACAGAATGTCTTGTGCTCAGTGTTAAACACAAGATTTCTATCTGAACTCTCTTCAGTTTTCTGCCATTATATTCAGTTTCCTTAAAAAAATGCAAAAAGGAGACAGTTCAGCCAAGTGTCCACCAACCGTCCTGATAGAGGCTACTGCACAGTCTGTTCTTCCCTGAAAACTCCTCCAGGATCCCTCGTTCTCCCTCCCACTTCCCTCAACCTCTGACATTGACATTGACTGACAGCCAGTCCCTGCAGTCTTCCTTTCTCCCTGTTTCCTGGGGTCACCCTGAACTTACCCAGGTTTCTGGTGGTGTAAGCCAAATAGAAACTGTGAGTACACTAAGTATTATGTGGATTAAGAAAGAGGATTTATTAGAGTTTTGTAATCTCTGGACTTCTTTCTACCTCATTTTCCTTGGTGATAGACATGTGTCAGGCTCTTCCCTTGTGCTGGGGATGTGAAGTCTATTAACCAACATCTTAGGATGCCAACAAGTCAACAGGGCACAATTTTGCAAACAGATTTAAATATGCGTCTTGTCAGATGGTCACTTGCCACATGATGTTTGTGTTCCATAATTCCACCACTTCACATCTAAATCCGGCATTAAGGGCTCTGTGGGTTTAGTGTCTGAGGACTTAGAGAAGAACCACTGACACTTCTAAAATCAAATGATCTAAACTCCCTTTGAAATTGTAAGGCCTTTGTTGAGGAATGTCAACAAAGTGGTGGTCCTGCCAGAATCTGAGAAATACCTTTGAGGCACTTTGCACACCATACTGGCCTGGCAGGAGCATTGTATACAGCAGATCTTGGAAATGGATTGCCTGGTTATCCTGCATATGAAGCATTCAGCATTTGTCTGGTTGAGAAGAGATAAAAACCTGGATCAGGTGGAGTGAATTGTGGCCAACGTTTGGCAAGGGCTTTCCAATGAAAATAAAAGGTCGAAACAAAGAGCAGGGCAGGCAGTTTCAGATCTTCGAGGAGAAAGAATTGGGTGTTTGTAATTAGACATTTTATATCAGGCATTAGATTCTCAAAGTCGGCAGGCAACTCTCTGGAAAGCTAACTGCTGAGGACAGGGAGTCACTGTGTTCACCATTGGACTGGGGCTGGCTCAAGGGGATAACTCATGGGGAGGATTGAGGACCAGACCTGGCTGAATCCCAGCGTGTCGAAGAGCAACGTGTTATCCAACAAGAGGCAAGGCCAAGCCACAGAGAATCTGAAAAAACAAAGAAGTCACTGTTCTGCCCTGACAAGTGCCAAGAAACCTCCTTTAACCTCTTTGCTTTTACTCAAATATTTAACAGTAAACTCATCCTTATGGCTTTTAATGATTAAAAAAATATATTCTGGGCAAGGTCAGAATCAGATAACAAGAGTTTGGATGAATTTGAAAGCAAATGGAAAAATGGAAAATAATGATGCTGGAGTTATCAAGAAGGCTAAGTGAGCTGGGAATGTGGTGGTTTAGAGGTGGATTTGATTCTTCATTTCCTGCCACTTCGATGTTAATCTCTGTGCCATTGTGGGGGGAATACAGTGACTCATCTGCACACAGGGTCATGTAGTACTTTCTGGATTGTGATAAACATTCAGAGACAGGGTACGATCATCAGAGGCAAATTTTGCCAATTATATTGTGTAGATCATAAAGTGTTTTTCTAAATTAAATCAAATCAGTAAGCATTTATCAAGGAGGTACTTACTATGTGAGAGGCTAACACACAAAAACAAACAGGATTTGAAATGCAAGGAAATGAAAAACTGGAAAATGGGAATTCTAGTTGATCTTTTACGAATTGTTTCCACAGAATTAGAGACAGGAAGTGAACTAACTTACTAACAGCCAGAAAGGAAATTTTTTTCTGGGAAATCTCTCTTGATAGAGCCAAAACAAATATTTTGATAGGGGTGAAAACAAAAGTTGAAGTGAATGTAAAACTGACCTTCATGTTCAGATGCTAGATAAGTCAAACAACTTCCATTAAATACGGATCACTTACGTTGTGGTAGGTAGGTACTGCTTCTACGAAGTTGAAAAGACAAGGTGACATTTAAGAGGACATTTAAACATATATTATTCTTTGCAAAACAAGTACTATTCTGTGCCAAAAAATTTCCTTTGTCCTCAAAACTTCTTTGTTCTTGCTGTTTAGGAATGTTAGAAGGATGAGAATGTTAAGAGTGATTGTAACTGAAGTTTATGAATTTGGTAAAATCTGTCAGAGACTCTGTCCTTCAAATGAAGAAATGTGGACTGGGGGATGGTATCATTAGGT
This sequence comes from Cacajao melanocephalus, assembly GCA_963573385.1. Lineage (NCBI taxonomy): Eukaryota > Metazoa > Chordata > Mammalia > Primates > Pitheciidae > Cacajao > Cacajao melanocephalus. Next base: position 11,885 of record CAUYLG010058695.1, read on the forward strand.
GGTTTTGTTTTGGTTCATTGGCTGTACCTTAGCAGCATTGATTATTGATTACGGGCTGCTGAGAGCATTCAGCCTCCACCTCAAGTCCCTGAATCCCAGAAGGTTCTTAAAAGTATCAATGCTATTGGGACTAACTGAAATATCAAATATCTTTGCTTTGAACTGGGATTATATCAACTTCACCACCAAATGCTAGATGAGTAAAGTGGGAAAGGATATTTAGTGTATATGTCATTTATTCACTTCTCCAGCTATCCTAAATTCTATCCTGAAATCAGGTTAGGCCACCAGAAGACCGTATGCCTGAACCACGTTAAATTAGCCTCTCACCAAATGGCCTTTGCTGGCTGCAGAGGCTCTGACAGGCAAGGTTTCCCCCAAAAGAAGGTGAGACAAATACAGTTCTGGATATGATCAAACTTTTGGAAAGACAAATGAAAAATTATTGTAAGAGATTGCAAGAAGAAAAAGAAATAGAAACTACTGGAATAGAAACTACTGGAAGAACTAAAAGCTGTATCACCTCTGCCTGAGCAGCAATTACATAGTTATTATACTGAAAACATTGTTGAATATCTAAATGGAATTTAGTGGTAATGCATCTGAAAAAAACAAAGATTTTTTCAAATAAATTTTTTTATTTTAGAATAGTTTTACAAGCCTGAGCAACATAACGAAACTCTGTATCTACAAAAAATGCAAAAACATTAGCCAGGTGTGGTGGCCCATGACTGTAGTCCTAGCTACTTGGGGAGGCTAAGGTGGCAGGATCACTTGCAGAGAGGTCGAAGCTGCAGTGAGATGAAAAAAAATTCTGCACTCCATCCTGGGAAAAAATTGTGAAGATAGTAAAGTTTCCATTTGTCTCATACTAGTTTCCCTTATTATTAGCTCCTTACAATAATTTAATACATCTGTTACAATTAAGAAATCAATACTGGGCTGGGTGTGGTGGCTCACACCTGTAATCCCAGCACTTTGGGAGACCAAGGCAGGTGGATCCCCTGAGGTCAGGAGTTCGAGACCAGCCTGGCTAACATGGTGAAACCCAGTCTCTACTAAAAATACAAAAATTAGATGGGCGTGGTAGCACGTGCCTGTAATCCCAGTTACTTGGGAGGCTGAAGCAGGAGAATTGCTTGAACCTGGGAGGTGGAGGTTGCAGTGAGCTGAGATCATGTCACTGCACTCCAGCCTGAGCAACAGAGTGAGACTCTGTCAAAAAAGAAAGAGAAAGATAAAGAAAGAAAGAAAGAAAGAAAGAAAGAAAGAAAGAAAGAAAGAAAGGAGAAACTAATACTGGTACGTTATTATTAACTGAAGTCAGTGCTTTTCTCAGAATTTTTTAGTTCTTGCTTAATGTTGCTTTTCTGTTTCAGCATCTCATTCAGGACACCATATTACCTTTACTCATAGTGTCTCCTCTGGCTCCTCTTGGCTATGACAGTTTCTCAGAGCGTCTTTGTTTTTAATGGCCTTGAATGTTTTGAAGAGTATGGGTCAGGTGTTTTGTAGAAAGCCCTTTACTTGGGATTTATCTGATGGAGTTATGAGTTTGGAGGAAGACAGAGGTAAAGTGCCATTTCCATCACATCCTATGAAGAGTGCTGGTGTTAGTCAGCTAGGGCTGTCACAGCAAAATACCACAGTCTGCTGTGTCTTTTATTTATTTATTTTTTTTAAGGCTGAGTTTCACTCTTCTTGCCCAGGCTAGAGTGCATTGGTGTGATCTTGGCTTACTGCAACCTGTGCCTCCCGTCTTAAAGCGATTCTCCTGCCTCAGCCTTCTGAGTAGCTGGGATTATAGGCATCTGCCACCACACTCAGCTAATTTTTTTTATTTTTAATAGAGATGGGGTTTCACCATGTTGGCCAGGCTGGTCTTGAACTCCTGACCTCAGGTGATCCACCCTCCTCAGCCTCCCAAAGTGCTGGGATTACAGACGTTAGCCACCTTGCCCAGCAACTACGTGTCTTAAACAACAGAAATTTGTTCTCTCACAGTTCTAGAGTCTGGAAATCTAAAATCTGCAGGACCAGTTTATTCAGAGGGCTCTCTTCTTGCTGCGAAGATGGCTGCCTTCTCATTGTGTCCTCACGTAGCTCTTTCTCCATGCATCCAGCTTCCTGCGGTCTCTCTCTGTGTCCTAATCTCCTCTTCTTTTAAGAACACCAGCAGCTTGAATAAGGACCTTAATGGCCTCACTTTAACTTATTGCTTACTGAAAGACCCTGTCTCCAGCTACAGTCCCATTCCTGGGTACTGGGAGTTAGGGTGTGAAATTGGGCGGGGAAGGGGACACAATTCAGTCTGTAACAGGTATTTACTATCAACGTGACTTTTCTCTGTCTTCCTTGATCATGCAGCTGAAGTAGTGTTTGTCAGCCTCCTCCTCTGTAAGTTGTTCCCTCACCCCCGATCTCTGATACAGTTTTTTATTTTATTTTATTTTGAGACAGAGTCTCACTCTTGTCGCCCAGGCTGGAGTGCAGTGGCACGATCTCTGCTCAGGCTCACTGCAACCTCCGCCTTCTGGGTTCAAGCAGTTCTCCTGCCTCAGCCTCCCGGGTAGCTGGGATTACAGGTGTACACCACCACACCTGGCTAATTTTTTGTATTTTTAGTAGAGACCGGGTTTTCCCATGTCAGCCAGGCTTGTCTTGAACTCCTGACCTCAGGTGATCCACCCACCTCAGCCTCCCAAAGTGCTGGGATTACAGGCCTGAGCCACCACGGCCAGCCTCTGATAGAGTTTAGATATTCGTCCCCTCTAAATCTCTGTGGAAACTTGATCCCCAGTGTTGGAGGCGGGGCGTCGGGGAAGGTGTTCAGATCATGTGTCGGATCCCTCATTAACTTCTTGGTGTAGTCCTCCTGGTAATGAGTGAGTTCCAGGTCTATTAGTTACCTCAAGATGTGATTGTCAAAAAACGGCCTGGCACCTCCTCCTCTCTCTTTTGCCTCCTCCTCCCTCAGTATGTGGCACACTTGCTCCCCTTCCCCTTTTGCCATGATTGGAAGCTCCCTGAAGCCCTTATCAGAAGCAGACGCTTGGCTGGGTATAATGGCTCATGCCTATAACATCAGCACTTTGAGAAGACAAGGCAGGGGGATTGAGACCAGCCTGGGCAACATAGCAAGACCCCATCTCTACTATTCAAATATTGTTAAAACTTAAAAAAAAAAAGGAGATGTTCTTGCCATGTTTTTTTGTACAGCCCACAGAACTGTGAGCCAAACAAATATCTTTTCTTTTCGTTACCCAGGTTCAAGGAATCCTTTATAGTTTATTTGCATTGCTATGAAGGATTCCTTGACTCTGGGTAATTAAAAGCAAAGAGTTACATGTGTGTATACGAATCACCATATAGACACATGTCCATAAATATTTCTATTTGTAGCCATGTGTACCTATGTTGAGCTATACAAGAGTTCATACTAATCTAATCCAGTACCACATGGATCATTCTAGCCTTCTCCGCTTGTCTGCAATTTTTTCCTCCCCTCCTTCAGGGGATGAAACATTTATAAAATAGTTAGATTCTTTTTTCACATTCTGCACTCCATCCTGGGATCATCAAACTTCCTAAATAATTTTTTAAATTTGTATACATTAAGGTTCATCCTTTGTGCTATAAGGTAATATGGGTTTTTATAAATGCATGGTTTCATGTATCTACCATTACAATGTCATACAGAATAGTTTCCGTACCTTAAAGAAATCCTCTGTGCTTTGCCTACTCAAGTCTCCTCACTCTCTGATTTCTTGGTAACCACTGATCTGTTTACTATTTCTATAGATTTGCCTTTTCCAGAATGTCATATAAATGGAATCACATAGGATGTAGCCTTTTCAGATTGGCTTGTTTCACTTAGCAATACACATTTAAGATTCTTCCATGTCTTAGGGTGGCTTTAGTAGCTCATTCCTTTTTGTTACTGTATAGTATTCCACTATATAGATGTACTAATGTTTGTTATCTATTCTATTACTTATCCAACCCATTGAGATATACTGAAAGAAGTACAGTAATTCTGATGACAGTTGCTGGACATTGTGGTGGTGGTGAAGAATACTAGCTCTGACTTTAGATTGCCTGACTGCTGCCACCTCCCAATATGTGATCTTAGATGAATGACCTAACCTCTCCGTGTCTCAGTGTCCTTGTAAGACAGGGATAGCAATTGTACCTATAGAGTATGAAACAACACCTGGTTCAGTAAACATTATCCACTTCTGTAATTGTTTATTTGCACATACCATGCAGCAAGCATGTTACATACATCCCTCTATGCCTTCCAGCAAAAATGGGGAAAACTTCATATCCCCATTTAATTTTATTTTTTAATTAAAAAAAAATTTTTTTTTTGAGACAGAGTCTTGCTCTGTTGCCCAGGCTGGAGTGCAATGGTGCAATCTCTGCTCACTGCAACCTCTGCCTCCCAGATTCAAGTGATTCTCCTGCCTCAGCCTCCTGAGTAGCTGGGATTGCAGGCACGCACTACCACTCCTAGCTAATTTTTTGTATCTTTAGTAGAGACAGGGTTTCACCACGTTGGCCAGGCTGGTCTCGAACTCCTGACCTCATGATCCACCTGCCTCGGCCTCCCAAAGTGCTGGGATTACAGGCTTGAGTCACCATACCTCATTTCCCCATTTTATAGATAAGAGAAGCTGAAATGCAGAGACCGTAAATCATTAGAACCAGTACTTGAACTGAGGTTAGTCATTTTATAAAGGCTCTGATCATTCAACTTCATTACAGTGATTCACCAGACCTTAAGAAAAGTTTCTTTTCCTGCAGCCCTAGTCAGACTGGACCTGCAACAGCATCTTTCCTCTTTGTTGCCACATTTTATGATGGACAAACTGGAATGTATGATACAGAGGATGATCAAGTTGATGAAAAGTTTTGAAACCCTTTTAAATGAGGTACTACTGAAGGAACGAGGGATGATTACATGGGTGAAAAAATAAAAAATTGGAGATGAAATAAGCCAAAATGTTTGTTAACAATGTGTGTCTCTCAGTGGTGGGCTAACAGGTGATTTTTAAAATATATTTCTAGATTTTCTATGATGCATCATATATATATGCACATATATATCATTGAAAATCTATAAATATAAAAATATATATCTTTTCTATGTGCGTATATATATATATATATACGCACATAGAAAACCTAGAAAATATTTTTAAATGCATCAGAGAAAATCTAGAAAATTTTAAAAAGTAATAAAAATATACATGTATATATAAAACTTTTATAAGAAAAAATACCTTAATAAATTATAGTTAAAAAAAACTTGAAATACAGATTAAATGTTTTTTGTTTTGTTTTCTTTCATTTTGAGATGGAGTTTCACTCTTGTTGCCCAGATTGGAGTGCAGTGGCGTGCTCTCGGCTCACTGCAACCCCTGCCTCCTGGGTTTAAGCGATTCTTCTGCCTCAGCCTCCCAAGTAGCTGGGACTACGGGCACACACCACCACGCCCAACTAATTTTTGTATTTTTAGTAGAGACAAGGGTTTTACCATACTGGCCAGGCTGGTCTCAAACTCCTGACCTTGTGATCGGCCTGCCTCAGCCTCCCAAGGTGCTGGGATTACAGGCATGAGCAGCTGTGCCTGGCCCAAATGTTTTGTTCATGACTTCAGAAGACAGAGTTTGTGCTTAATATGTAAAAACTACCTTGAGGAACATTTGGGCTCATAATAAATAAAATTGGCTGATGTGAGGTAGCCACTTCCCCTCTACCAGAAAAGGTTTGATCACTTTCCGATTTCCTGGGATTAGGCTAGACCAGATGACTTCTGAGGTCTCTTTAGCTTTTATTCCATAACCTGGACTTTTACTTAAGAACACAAAATGAGGAGCCTCTGGGAGGTGTGGGAGGCAGACGGGGTTGAAAAAAAAAAAACCCACAAAATGTTTTTAATGTTTTAGCGCATGATGTACAAATTGATGCTGCTAATATAAATGCATTTAGTTTATTCATCTCTCCAGGCACCCAAGAACACTTAGAGATTTCTTTTATGTACTAGGATAAAATGAACCTGTATTTTCTTAGAATAATTTGAGAATTTTTGCTCATTCAAACTAGAATTTTTTTCATCTTATATTGGTTTCCTAGGGCTGCTATAATAAATTACCACAATCTGCATGGCTAGAAGCAACAGAAATTTTTCATCTCACAGTTGCAGAGGCGAGAATTCCCAAAATTAAGGTGCTAACAGAGCTGTGTTCCTTCAAAGACTCTAGGGAAGGGTCCTTCTTTGCCTCTCCCAGCTTCAGGAAGATGCAGGCATTCCTTGGCTTGTGGCTGCATCACTCCAGTTTCTGCCTCTGTCTTCATATGATCTCCTCTTCCTCCTGTATCTCTCTTCTGTGTATCTCTTATAATGAAACCTCAATATTGGATTTAGGGTCAACTTGTATAATCCAGGAACGTCTCACCTTGAGATTCTCAATTACAACTCCAAAAACCTTTCCAAATAAAGTCACATTTACAAGTTCTGGGAGATGGACATATATTTTGGGGAGGCCACCATTCAATCCACTACACATGTGAATTAAGAAGTTGTGAGATATTTTGGCAATTTGCTTTCTGATACTGATTATTTGCTCTAGTCCTTCTTCCTCTAGCCCTGCCAATCTTCCTGCCCACCTCTGATACTTATTGCAGTCAACTTGTATCTTAAGAGTTTCTGCTTTCACCTCCTCCAGGAAGCCTTTCCTGACCACTGTTGTCTTGCTCACCTCTACAGGTCCAGCATTTAGTGTGGCATATACACAGAACTTGAATCAACAAATCTACCAAAGAAGGTCAAAGATGATGCTCACCTTTCTTCTGAGTTAACTGAGAAGTGGTAAGTTTTTAATGATGCCTGGAGAATTTCAGGGAGAGGAGGCATTTCTCTTATTTGAGGATCTGATAAATTCCAGGATATTTTTCCATTGTAGCACACTGCAAATATTTAAAGGGAATGAGGCCGGGCACAGTGGCTCACACCTGTAATCCAGCACTTTGGGAGGCCAGGACGGATAGATCACCTGAGATCAGGAGTTCAAAATCAGTCTGGCCAACATGACAAAACTCTGTCTCTACAAGGAATACAAAAATTAGCTGGGTGTGGTGGCACACGCCTGAAATTCCAGCTACTCGGGAGGCTGAGGCAGGAAAATCGCTTGAATGTGGGTGGCAGAAGTTGCAGTGAGCCGAGATTGGCCACTGTACTCCAGCCTGGGCGACAGAGCCAGACTCTGTCTCAAAACAAATAAATAAATGAATAAAAATAAATCAATAAAGGGAATGAGAGGCTTAACCTAAACTGCTTTTTATTCTCAAAGAACAAGAATGCAGGGTGTTAAAATCAAATGCTGCAGCTACTACAGGGCTCTTGACTTTAATTAACTGAGTGATTTTGAACAGTGGGAGTTTTTTGTTGTATTGTTTTTGAAAGAGGATGAGGAGGTTCTTTTAAGGAAAGCCTCACAGTGTAACTGGGATGGGAGGAGGTGAAGGAGTAAGGAGTGAATCTTCTCTTGAGGTAGAGCAGCCCTAGCTAGATCTAAGTGAGATAACTTGGCTAATTAAAAGCAGTTAAAATGGCATATTTTGAGGCTTTGTAGTTGATTTAAAAAATTGGATTTGCTGTCCTACTCGCCAGCAACTTGCTGGGATCATCCCTTTCTCCCAGTAGCTTTTTGAGAGGTGATTGATGTTTTCAGAAACCATAAATGGTGGTTCTTAATATTGGAGCTTGATCCTGAATTGAGTTTTCTTTTTCCTTGGGATTAAAGACTCTGAGCTTCACGTCTTGAGTTTCAAGGCTTTTTGCTTCTTGGAGAAAAGTTAATGAATGAAGTGGGTCTGTTTTCCTTCTCTCACTCCCTGCTTGCTAGGAAATACCAGAGTCTGACTTTCCATTTCACCCTTGACCTTGAATATGTGTTTTGTTTTTTCTCAATGAATCAAGTGAAGCAAGATCCTAAATTGGGAAAGGGGAAGGGAAGGGAGGTGTTAAGGAGTAGAGAGGGGCAATGGTGTGAAATTGTGTGGAGGACAGTGGAGAGAGGTCAGATCAGGGATGCATAGTCTCATTACCCAGAGGCACTAAGGACCCACTGGAGATTTGGGGGCTAAAGTCATGAATTTCAGTTACAACAAACTGACTGGCTTGTTTGACAGTCTCCATCCAGATTCAGCTGCATTGGTATAGGCATGTAGTAGGCACAGCTGCGTTCAGCCCAGTGCATGCCCTTGCCAAGGGAGTAAGACAAATGAAGACCGGGGCAAGGATGTTAAAGGTATGGCAAGGCAATGATTAGACATCTCCAGATGCCCATTGACATACAAGCCCTCTTTATTAGTCTATGAGGACTACTGTAACAAAATACCACAGACTGAGTGGGTTAAGCAACAAGAATTTATTTTCTCATAGTTCTGGAAGCCAAAAGTCTTAAGATCAAGGTGTCAACAGGACTGGTTTCTTCCAAGGCCTCTCTCCTTGGCTAGCCGTGTCTGCCTTCTTGCCATATTCTCACATGGCCTTTTCTCTGTGCACACACACCCCTGGCCTCTTTTCCTCTTCTTATAAAGACACCAGGCAGGTTGAATTAGGGTCTCCCCAAATGGCCTCATTTTAACTTGATCACCTCTTTGAAGACCCCATCTCCAAAGCATTCACACTTTTTCAGTACATGGTAAAAAATACATTTTACATTTGACCCAGTGAACACATACATAGATACATAAGTGAAAAGAGTTTCCACAAGATGCACAGTGCACTTTAATATTTTAGACATTTTCTTTTCCATTTAAAAAAATCTCTACAGGGAAAACAAAAATCTCTACAGGGATATTTAGGCATGTCACACAAATAATAATTACACAGTTATGTGTGGATAATAGTGTAGTAATGTAAATACTATTGATTTAACAAAGAATTGAGTGGGTTTTATTTGTTTGTTTGTTTGTTTGTTTTGAGACAGAGTTTGGCTCTTGTTGCCCAGGCTGGGGTGCAACGGCACAATCCCAGCTCACTGAGACTTCTACCTCCCAGGTTCAAATAATTCTCCTGCCTCAGCCTCCTAAGTAGCGGGGATTACAGTCATGCGCCACCACACCCAGTTAATTTTTTGTACTTTTTTAGTAGAGACGGGTTTTCACCATGTTAGTCAGGCTGGTTTCAAATGCCTCAGCCTCCCAAAGTGCTGGGATTACAGGCATAAGCCACCATGTCTGGCAAGAGTTGTGTTCTAACTAATGGGAAGATAAATGACATATATAAGAGAGATAAAATCCTAATTGATTATAATAGGAAATAAATTTCAAAAACAGTTGAATAGAGATATAGAATATAGGCATATTATTTAAAAATATGTAAGCAAAGAATAGAAGTAAGAGTTAAAAATGCTGAGAGTGCCCACCTTTAGTGCGAAGGATATGCTAGGAAGTGGGGCTCATGAGGCAGTAACTCAGAATTTTTTTTTCATTAGAAGCTTTTGAGTACAATTTGACTTTTAGACTATGTGTATATATTGTTTGATGAAAATAAAAAGTAGGCTGGTTAAAGTGGCTCACACCTGTAATCCCAGCACTTTGAGAGGCCAAGGTGGGGGGATGGCTTGAGCCCAAGAGTTTGAGACCAGCCTGGACAACATAGCAAGCTCTGCCTTAAAAAAATAAAATAGGCCAAGTGCAGTGGCTCACACCTGTAATCCCAGCATTTTGAGAGGCTGAGGTGGGCGGATCACCTGAGGACAGGAGTTTGAGACCAGCCTGGCCAACATGGTGAAACCTCATCTCTACTCCAGGCATGGTAGCACATGCCTGTAATCCCAGCTACTTGGGAGGCTGAGGCAGGAGAATCACTTGAGCCCGGGAGATGGAGATTGTAGTGAGCTGAAATCACACCACTGCACTCCAGCCTGGTGACAGAGCAAGACCCTGTCTCAAATAATAATAATAATAATAATAAAATTTTTAAAAATAATAATTTTTTTAAAAAGCACATAGTATATTCAGCTATCTATTCTGTGGACCCTTAGGGACAGACCTGGTTGAGTTTCTTGCTGCACCTCCAAACCTGCACACCAACTGCTTGTAGCTGCTTTTTACTCAAAATTTCAAGCTGTGCTTTTATTTCATAGTGTTTGTATGAGGGGGTTTTCAAAAAGTTCATGAAAAATACATATTATAAAAAAATTATACATGCATTTTAAAATATTTTTCCACCAAAACAGTCATACTAACTTGTTACAACATGAATGAACAGGATCTAGTTTGAGGCACAAGAAGGATAAGACATCAGTTTGACCAGAGCCCCTATAGATCAATATGAATTCTACTGAAATTGAAGCAAGAATAGCAAATTGTTGGTAAAGCTTGGGTGGAAGAATGGTGTAATCATTAATGTGCTTTATGAAAAGTTTATGGGGACAATGCCTTAAAGAAATCAGCAGTTTTACAAATAGAAAACTCACTTAAAGAAGGGATGAGATGATGTCAAAGATAAAGCCTGCAGCGGCAGACCATCCACATCAATTTGCAAGGAAAAAATTGATCTTGTTTGTGCCCTAATTGTAGAGGACCAGCAATTAATAGACAACATCATAGACATCTCAGTTGGTTCAGCCTATACAATTCTGACTGAAAAACTAAAGTTGAGCAAACTTCCCAATCAGTGAGTGCCAAAACTGTTATGCCCAGATTACCTGCAGACAAGAGCAGGGCATTCAATGCAAACAAGTGAGATCAAGATCCTGAAGCATTCCTTTGAAGAGCTGTAACAGAAGATGAAAAATGCCTTTACCAATACAATCCTGAAGACAACGCAAAATCAAAGCAGTGACTACCAAGAGGTGGAAATGGTCCAATCAAAGCAAAAGCAGACCAGTCCAGATCAAAGGGCCTGGCAACAGTTTTTGGGATGCTCAAAGCATTTTGTTTGGTGACTTTCCGGAGAGCCGAAGAATGTTAACAATGGCTTGTTATGAGAATGTTTTGAGAAAGTTAGCAAAAGCTTTAGCAGAAAAACACCCGAGAGAGCTTTACCAGACAGTCCTTCTCCACCACAGTATTGGAGCTCATTCCTCTCTTCAAACAAGGACATTTTGAAAGTGTTCGATGGGAAATCATTGAACATCCACCTTACAGTCCTGATCTGACTTCTGATTTCTTTTTGTTTCCTACTCTTTAAAAAATCTGGGCGGGGTGCGGTGTCTCACGCCTGTAAACCCAGCACTTTGGGAGGCTGAGGCAGGTGGATCACTTGAGGTCAGGAGCTGGAGACCAGCCTGGCCAACATTGTGAAACCCTGTCTCTACTGAAAATACAAAAATTAGCTGGACATGTTGGTGCATGCCTGTAATTCCAGCTACTTAGGAGGCTGAGACAGGAGAATCACTTGAACCCGGGAGGCGGAGGTTGCAGTGAGCCAAGATCACACCACTGCACTGCAGCTTGGGCAACAGAGCAAGACTCTGTCTCAAAAATAAAAAAGGAATCTGCAAAGGGCACCCATTTTTTCTTCAGTTAATAATGTATTGGGAGGATTGCTGGGAGGTCAAGCAGCGAGCTATGATTGCACCACTGCCCTCCAACCTGGGTAACAGAGTGAGACCCTGTCACACACACACACACAAAAAATACAGCATCGACACGGTTAAATTCCTAGGACCCTCATTCCCTTATGGATGAACTAAATGGCTGGTATCATCATTTACAAAAGTGTCTTGAAGTAGATGGAGCTTATGTTGAGAAATCAAGTTTATATTTTAAATTATTATCTTTTAATTCCATCTTTCCATGAACTCTTTGAAGTCCTCTCATATATTAGGTCAGAGGTTCCCAGTCCTTTTAGTATATGAAGCTGCTTCTTTCTTTACAGAAAGTTGGGATGAGCAGTCGTAAAGAGCACAGACCCTTGAGCCAGACTTTTCCATTTACTATATGACCCCAGCATGTGTAGTAACGTCTCTGCCCCTCAGTTTCTGGCCCTCAGTGCTAAATATGTTTAGCACTATTACTTTTCATCGTGAGGAAACCAGCATTCTAGATTACCAGCAGTTGCTATGAGTGAATTTATTTAACTTGAGTTTCTGGAAGACTTGTCAACTCTGGGTGCCCAGGAGGAGTCAGGCTTAGCACCTCCAAAAAGACAGAGTAGAGGAGGAGACCCTGAAGTGAAAGGACCACAGGTACTACTGCCTCATGAAAGGGACGCAGTCCCAGACTGTCTTATAACAGCAATATGGAGTCCTCATTCTCAATAGGCTTGTAACTTTGGTTTTTTTCTGGTAGAGAGCGATCTTTACTACATTATTATCCCCAGGAAAAGTAGGCTAAGGTGTATTTTTGCCTTTGATAACCAGTTCCGGTTTGGAATGTGTGCTACATCAATCACTTAAACTATTTTAATTAACTACCACTTATGTACTGTATTGATTCCTTCAGTTCAATAATTATTCTGAGCAATGAGCAAAACATTTTGTTGGAAGACGTATGGCTATAAAGATTATAGAAATGTGGAAGCAACTCAACTGTCCATCGTCAGATGAATGGATAGACAAAATGTGGCATATACATACAATGGAATATTGTTCAGTCTTAAAAAGGAATGAAATTCCAGCACAGGCTATGTCATGGATGAACCTGGATGACATTATGCTAAATGACATAAGCCAGACACAAAAAGACAAATACTGTATGATTCTACTTATATGAGGTACGTAGAGTAGCCAAACTTACAGAGACAGAAAATAGAATGGTGGTTGCCAGGGCCTGGGGAAAGAAGGGATAGAGAGTTAGCATTTAGTGAGTACAGAGTTTGTTTTACAAAATGAAAGGTTTTGGAGACGGATGGTTGCTCAGTAGAATGAATGTATTTAACGCCGCTGAACTATCCACTTAAAAATGGTTAAGGTGGTAAATATTATGTTGTGTATGTTTTACTACACTTTTTTTAAATGGGGGAAAACTGGATTATGGTTCTGTCCTAGGGTGCTTGCTACAGCCTGCAGGAGAGGCGGACAGGAGAGGTGGAACAGCAGTATGGACATTGAGGCAAAAGAGAGGTTCACACTGTCTGAGAAGACCCCGGCCCATCTTATGAGGAAACTAACATAAGACGTAGACCATTATGTAATTCCCTCAAAGTCTTAAAAACCACTTCACAGAAGCTTCGCATTGCTGCTTGAAAAACATTAGGCTCAGGGCCAGGTGTGGTGACTGACGCCTATAATCCCAGGATTTTAGGAGGCCGGGGGGGGGGGGGGGGGGGTGGTAAAATTAATGCAGGTTGTAGAGAACCCCCGTGCCAAAAAACCCAAACCCAATCTTGTAAAAAAAAAAAAAAAATATAGTGACCGGTTG
>CAUYLG010058696.1:0-34579 GCA_963573385.1 Cacajao melanocephalus
GCCTGCCTTGCTAGGTTGGGGTAGTTCTCATGGATAGTATCCTGAAGAGTATTTTCCAGCTTGGATTCATTGTCTCCATCACATTCAGGTACACCTATCAAACGTAGATTAGGTCTTTTCACATAATCCCATATTTCTTGGAGGCTTTGTTCATTTCTTTTCACTCTTTTTTCTCTAATCTTGCCTTCTCATTTTATTTTATTGAGTTGGTCTTCAGTTTCTGATATCCTTTCTTCTGCTTGGTCGATTCGGCTACTGAAACTTGTGTATGCTTCACGAAATTCTCGTGCTGTGTTTTTCAGCTCCATCAAATCGTTTATATTCTTCTCTAAGCTGTTTATCCTAGTTTCTTTGCATTGGGTTAGAACATACTCTTTTAGCTCTGAGTAGTTTGTTATTACCCACCTTCTGAAGCCTGTTTCTGTCAATTCATCCGATTCATTCTCCATCAGTCTTTGATCCCAGCTGGTGAGGGGTTGTGATCCCTTGGAGGAGAGGCATTCTGGTTTTTGGTATTTTCCTCCTTTTTGCGCTGGTTTCTTCCCATCTTAGTGGTTTTATCTACCTGTGGTCTTTGTAGTTGGTGACTTTCAGATGGGGTCTCTGAGTGGATTTCCTTTTTGTTAATGTTGAAGCTATTTTTTTCTGCTTCTTAGTTTTCCTTCTAACAGTCAGGCTCTTCTGCTGCAGGATGGCTGGAAGTCTACTCCTGACCCTACTCGCCTAGGGATCGCCCACAACCCTTGCAGAACAGCAAGGGTTGCCGCAGGTTTCTTCCTCTGCTATCCTTGTCCCAGAAAGGTGCCCACCAGATGTTGGCCTGAGCTCCCCTTTATGAGGTGTCTCTTTGGGTATACAGGGGTCGGGGAGCTGCTTGAGGAGATAGTCTGTCCCTTATAGGACCTCAAGTGCTGTGCTGGGAGCTCCGCTCTTCTATGCAAAGCTGCTGGAGAGGTACCTTTAAGACTGCTGCATCTGAACTCATAACCACCTCTTTTCCCAGGTGCTCTGTTCTAGGAAGGTCGGCTTTATTTATAAGTCCCTGTTACGCTGCTGCCTTTTTTTTTAATAGATGCCCTGCCCCACACAGAGTAGTCTAGTCACAGTCTGCCAGCAGAGGCGCTGCTGAGCTGCTGCAGCCTCTGCCCTGCGCTGTGTGAACTGCCTCCTTAGTGGTGGACTGACTGGGTAGTGGTGTTGCCCTTCCCCCGCACACTGAGCTGGACGGTCCTGGGTCCAGCTGTGCTTGCTGTGAAACTCTCAATCCAGAGCATTTCAGATTGCTTGTTTTGTGGGGGTGATACCTGTCGAGCCAGATCGCCTGCTCCCTGTCTTTGCCCCCTCCCTTTCAGTTGAATGGGCAGCTCTGTCTCCAAGGCGGGCACCCGCCAAAAAGGCAGCCCAGACTTGTGTGAGTTTCTGTGCGCCGACGTGGCACCGGCTGAAACCACCACCCTGAAAACTTGTGGCGCTTTTCAGCCTGGGAATCTCCTGGTCTGTGGCAGTGAAAATTTGTTTGGAAATGCGGTGAGCACTCACCCTCTGTGCTATTTTAGCTGGGAACTGCACTCCCGAGCTCTTCCTATTTGGCCAGCTTGGATCCTTCCCCAATACTCATTTCTTTTAGAAGAAATAAAAATATCAACTTTCTTTTTTTAATTTTGTATTTATTTTTATTTTTAGAGATGAGGTCTGGCTCTGTTGACCAGGCTGCTCTCAAACTCCTGACCTCAAGCAATCCTCCCATCTTGGCCTCCCAAAGTGCTGGGATTACAGGTGTGAGCCACCATGCCTGGCCTCAACTTTCAGTAAATTAACCTGGAACACAGTCAGAGAAAGGAAATAATAATTCCAAGTTATGAAAATAAGTACAATTATGTACAAAGGGATTGTATTAAGTGATCTTGAGCATCAGTTTCAGCTCTAAAAAGTTTTTATATTGCCAGTGCTAGGTAGTGCATTCATTCTTGTTCTGCTCAAACATTAAATGCTTAAATATTGAATTAATTTCCTCTCTGATTCGTCACACCAGTACTGATATTGTAATACTGTGACATCATTCCTACTGGTCACAAATTTATCTATTAATTCAACAAATATATATTTTTTTAAAATTGTCAAACACCTACCATGTGCCAAGCCCTGTTTATTTAAGTGGAGATTCAGTGATGAGAAACTTAAAAAAAAAAAAAAAAGTCCTTTGAGCATATATTCTAGTGTTGTAGAGAGTCAAAAAACAAATATGTAGTATAATATCAGACAATGATAAGTGATAAAGAAAATAAAGGTGAGTAAAAGAATTCATTAAAGCATGATAGTGACACTTGTTTTTAAAGTTGGCCAGGGCAGGACCCCTCCAAGGGAGTAACATTCAGGGAGCTATTTGAATCAAGTGAGGAGATGATTTGCATGAGTAACTGAGGGAAGAGCTTTCTATGAAGAGGGAGCAGCTAGTGCAGAGGCTGTAAGGAATGAGCATGAGTTCCGGCATGCTTACAGTATAACAGGACAGCAAGACCAGTGGCTGGATTGCAGCAAGTGAGGGAGAACGTAGAAGGAGCGAGGATAGTTTTGAGGTGAAATCATGGTAGACATTGTATAAGGGAATGTCATTAGAAAATTGAAAAGAGAGAATGACACTTACAGGGGTGAGGAAGACTGGATGAGGAAGAAGGAAGGTTGTCAGGGTGATGAATCAGGAGTTTGGTTTGAGACGTGGGAAGTTCGAGATGCCTATTAGGCATCCAAGTGGAGATGTAGGTATGTCAGCCTAGAGTATAACGGGAAGGTACACATTAAAGATAGAAATTTAGGAGCCATCCCCATGTAGATTGCATTTAAAGCCATTAGGCTGGTTAAGATTACCTAAAACACATGAACAGAGAGAAGAAAGAGGTGCAGGGACTCAGATCTGGAGTACTCCAATATTTAAAAGTTTGGAAGATGAGAAGAATTTTGACAAATGTGTAGGGGAACTTTAAAGGTACAGCCTGTGTGGTAGGAGGAAGCCAGAAAATTCTGTTGGTCTGAGAGCTAAGTGACAAAAGTGTTTGAAGAAGGATCTTTTGACTAGACTCTGTGCATTGATTAAAAAGATATTATATGTAAGGCATTGAACACAGACAGCAGAGTAGAGCTAGTGACTTCAGAACCCTCTAAATATTTTATTGACAAAATGTAGACTCATATCATGCATCTATTCTTTTACTTTGCTGTTTGTTAGGATAGCACGTGCATTAGATTTTTTTTCTACTATCATAGCTGACTCTCTATTTCCAGATCAATCAAAATGTCTCTATTAAGCTGTCAGTTACATCACAGATAATTGCCATAAGCCATTCATTTTGTGTTTCTAGAATTCTGTGCAATAAAAGGCTATGAAACACTTTGAACAAGTATTCAGTGAAATCTCAATTATCTGGAATTCTACTAAGCATATATCCGTTTATAGATAACCAGGATTTCCCAAATTTGAGCATTAACCATTTGAAGGCTAAAATATTTTTTTTTAGGAAAAACCTTTTAAAGTACATTATTATATTGACCAACAGTCACGTGCTAGGCATTTTATTAGCACTGTAACTATATATTCTTATAGCCTATAGGCCTTTGTAAAGAGAATGTTCCAACATTCATTCATTCATTCATTCATTCATTCCTTTGAGACAGGGACTCATTCTGTTACCCAGGCTGGAGTGCAAAGGTGTGATCACAGCTCACTGCAGCCTTGACCTCCTGGGCTCAGGTGATTCTCCACCTCCGCCTCCTGAATAGCTGGGACTACAGGCACGTTGTTCCCATGCCCAGCTAATTTTTGTATTTTTTTATAGAGATGGGGTTTTGCCATGTTGCCCAGGCTGGCCAACTGTAATTTAACTACATCTTAATGATCTTACAGTATCATCAATTCCTGTCAGCTGATTTAGAGATATTTGTCTGATAATGCAGTATCATATGCCTAGAAGGCTTTTTTTCTCTATCCTTCTGAAAGTTTATTTCATTTTTTTGCTTTAAGAAGGTCACATAGGTGCTCTATAGGCACAGATGATTGTTTGCCCCCCTGTGTGTGAATAAATGCATATATTTCTCTTTCTCATCTTTTTCAGTCATTCTGTGTACATATATGTCTCACAGAAATACGCATAGGCACACACACTATACATTTCAGAGCAGTATACTGAAGCAAATATGGTTATTTATTTTGTTGCGCACACACACAGGTACACATGTCTCTGATGCTATTGGGGCACCTGGTCAAGTGGTTAATTAGCCTTTGCACAAATATATTTTAGAAAACTTCTTTGGCATCAAGGGTTACGTTACTGTTGGTCCCCACAATTTCCCACCCTCGAGGAATTCAGGGGTGGTCAATCTTCTCTTTAGAAATGACTTTTTCCTCTGTTGTCAGTGTGTGCTCACCCTGTTATTGCATTTAATTTCTGCAGGTGTTAGTCTACTAATATTTTTGTTCTGATATCTCATCAAGTCAAATAAGCACAGAGTAAGAATTTTAAAGCTGGAGAGGGATGACAATAATAGAAAACACAAACATACTCAAAACATACTCCTCTCTCAGTAGGAAGCTAGGGCACTGCATAACCAGAAAGGGGTGGTCCTTTAGTAAGATTGCTCTGCCTATCTGGTCATTGCATGCAGAATGAATAAAAAAAGGGAGAGACTGAAAATAGGAAAACCAGTTAAGAGAGTCAAATATTTCCTATGTGCCACTTACTGTTCCAGGCCTTCAGTCTGAGAGAGTAATGAGATGGATGAGAGTGCCTGTTCTCATGGAGCTTAAATTTTAGTTGAGCATGGAGTGGGGTTGGGGACTCGGTGCTATGTTGTGCTATGTGCTATAGAAAGAAGTCAAACCGGGTTATGTGATAGTGACCAGGGAGACATTTTAGGTTAGAAGGCCCTTTTTGTCATGGTGACATTTGAGCTGAGGCCTGAAATATAGAAAGATTCCAGACATGTAAAGATCTAGTTAAAAGCATTTTAGGCAAGGAGAATAGCTTGTTCAAAATTGTACGGAAATGGAGATAAACTTAGCATGTTCAAGAAACAGAAAATGGCTGGTGTGTGGTTAACAAAGGGGAAATTAGTATGAGATGAAAACTGAGAAAAAGGTAGAGAAAGATCATGTAGGCCCTTATTAGCCAGGTTAAGGAGTTTGGCGATAACTATACTAATCCAAGTGTTCAGTAATATTATTATCACTATTGAGTTTTAACTAGACTATTCTCTAAATGAGCTAGTCAGCGTTTAGGAATAACCCATGCTCACAGCATCGTTAAATGTTTACAATTTCCGTTACTTCTCACTGCTCTTTCTCAGTTTCTTGCAAGGCATTGTTACAAACCTAATTTATCACATACAGGCCTAGTTGGGGTTCTTAAAAGAACATTTGTTTTTCTAGTATGACAGTACAGAACAGTTGTGTGTGTGTGTGTGTGTGTATATATATATCTGTGTGTATATTTGTATATACTGTATCTGAAAAGAATGTTTATTCTCATTGACCCTTTGTACATTTCTCAAATAATATAGTTTAACTACCCATGAGCCAGAAACTGTTAGATGCTAGAGATCTAATGGTGAATAAGTCATGCTACTTGTCCTAAAGATTACGATATAAATAATATATTCTTTTGATGAAGAAAGCTTTGTCTACAGTTTTGAAGGAACAAACACTGGCTATTCTCTTTTGTTATTTTATACAAATTATTATGTTTCATAAGGGTTCATTGCCAGCATGTATTTTGCTGATGGACTTTGAAAGTAGGAGTTTCATTGATTCTCAGTTTGGACAGTATTATCTTTACGTGCAGTTAGTGCAGCGATTGTCATCATTCTTATTAGAAAACCACCAGGATATCCGGCAAGATGTCTAATATAAAGCAGCTATGCTCTCTATTTCCAATCAAATGATTATTTGGTGTTTCGATGTCCTGTAACTTCTTCACTTATGTAATTCACTGCCATAATCTAATTTGTGAAGTGGGGTGGGAGAAAAAGAAGATTTAGAAAGAAACACAGAGCACAACTCTTTATCCTGGTAAAGCATCTCATATTTGAATTTGCGGTTGTTTTGGTAAAGTATAAATCAAGAAATATTATAAATACAGTTTTTATTTTTTACTGTGGGCAGGAATTTTTTTTGACTAACACATGCTCTTAATTGCCTGATCTATTTTGGCTTTACCTTTAAAGAAAAGTTACTGCACTTTGTTGCATCTGTCAGAAATGACAGCATAATTCTTTGAGTCAAAAACAGAGTACATGCAATGTGATTTTTGTTTATTTTCTGAAGAATAGCAGAACTCATTTTTTGACACTTCCTTTACTGTGGTTAAGATTCCATGGCATAGAACAGACTGCTTATTTTGAGGTTGCAAAGTACAGCTAATCTACAAGAATAAGCTTTCTAGTACCATCTATCAAACCAAGAAATGATGTGTTTCACCGGAAACATGCGCATATAAAAGAATTGATTTTCTTACACAGGATGCTGCCACTTGGACTGTACGTAGAGTTGATTTGTAATATAAATTGACTCACCGATTATCGATTGTTCCATCTGACTTCGTACACATTAAGAATCTGCAAAGAGTTTCCGAGTTATCAATAATAAGAAAGCTGTGTATGAAATGTAATGGGGTGCGTCAGCCGGATCTGAGTTAGATATTGCAGTAGATGTTGCTCAGCTTTGCCGTCTGTCACATAGTCTTTTTGCATAATATTTAATCCATTAAAATGTGTCTTTCTTTTTAAAAATTTAGCTTACTTAGGTTACAATGAAAATCACTTAAGAAATAGTGACCACTGACCTTTCCATGTCTTAAGTTATTTTGTAACTGTTTTCGCCTTTGTGCCCCTTCATTAAGATGAACAATGACAGTCCTTAGAAATAGGAAATGCCAAGCTCCCAGTTGCAATGCTAACAAGTAGGAAATCCCATTAACTTTTTAACTTCTCAGACAAGAAATAAATTTGGACATGAGACATTATTTCTGAAACTACTTGTCCTCAGGAGCAGTGATTGAATGAACTAAGTGGAATGGAAAACTCATGTCACAGCATGTCAGTTTCTGCTTAATGAATGAGATATTCCTTGGGGCATAAGTTAGGCACCTCACATACATAACTCTTTTAGGGTACCCAGATCTCATTGATTTCCTTTTGTGGAATAGCACCCACATGACTTATAAGACTCACTGTACAACTAAATAATCAGACTTTGACCCTCATGAATAGTTTTGTCACCTGGGAGGGTTTGATTCGAAATGGTCTCCACCCCTTAATAAGAAAGTCAGCTCTTTGCTCCCTGTTGGCTCACTGCTCTCAGGCCACTTAATGAAAGGCACTTGGGTGCCATTTAGAGCCATTTACCAAATGAACTATCTTGGCCTGAAAAAGTTAACCCTTGTTGGGCCTGGCAATTTACCATAATCAAAGAGCTATAGCAGAAAATATGCAAGATCTGATTTCTGGCCAGTTTGTGTTTTTCCCGTGTTGCTCTTGGCAGCACTGTCTGTTTTGAGTAGACCACTCTTCTACTTCTCTCCATGTTATTAATTTGTAAAGTGAAACAAATTACTGACCCTTGAATTGTGCTATTACACATGCTTGAGTAATTTTATTTCATTTGCAGAGAATTTCATTTCATTTATGTATTATTTATACTCTATTTCCAAAACAAAGTGTACTGGCTTATTTTAATTCTAATTCAAATCATCTGAGTATTTTTCCAAGTCTTATCCTGAAGAAGACTTATGTCATCACACATTATTTCACTTTTACTGTGCTATGGTGATATATTGATTATGATGCCATTTCTCTGGCCACCTAAAAACGACTGTATTAACAAAACATCATGCCTGCAGTCTAAGATAACTTCTTTTGATGTGGTGTGGTCCACTGGGAAAGAACATGCAACGCAGAGTTAAGTGCTTAGTTCTACCAATTATGTGACCTAGGGAAAGCCATTTGCCACGTCTTGTTGAAGTTGACTCAGTTTTAATTGTAGTTGTTAATGCTTATCGCCCCAAACCTTAGAAGGTTATGATAATCAATGCAGTAAATACTTACTGCATATAAAATATTTGTGAATTCACATATTTCTCCAGTTGTTAACATCAGGAAGGAGAATTGTCAGCTGAATTGTAATGATCAAGGAGCGCTCATGTATTCAGGCACTGTTCAGACAAATGAAGGACAGGGACATGCAAGAGAGAGTTTATTTTGAGGAGCCACAGTGTTGTGGTGGAAAAGGCCCAGCACACAAACAATTATAAAATTCCCAATGGGATAAGTGGCACAAGTGAGGTATGCAAAAGTGTCATAACTGACAGGAAGAGGAAGCAATGAACTCTGACCGGGGAATTGGGGACTAAGTGAAAAATTAGGGTAAAACAAGACAACCTGTGGGAAATTCCTTCAGAAACACTTTGTGGATACTAAGACACATTCGTATCAATGTCATTTATTGAACCAGCATTTGTGTATTATTAACAATTTGCCTGACAACGTTCTATCCTGTGTATTCAGGTCTGTTTGCTATGAAATGGAGTCCTAGAAGCACTAAGGAAATCCTAGATACTGAGACTCCTTAGTCCTCTAGTAAGGAGGAAGCACACTGAGTCAGTTGACATCCACATGTCTGTGAGGCAAACGGTTAGAAAAGTACATGCCAGAAATAAATAAATGAGTGAACGAACAAACTAAGGAATAAAGACACAATGAAGGAGATACTATTAACCTCATTTTACATGATGAGAAAACTGGTACAGAGGGACTTAGTTGCCCAAGGTCGCACAGCTACTAAGTGGCAGAGCTGGAGTTTGAACCAAAGGAGTCAGGCTCTAGAGGTGGCATCCTTAACAAGGATGCTATACTGCTTCTCCCATCACTCATCAACACAGAAGTGGATGCCTTTGCTGGAATCCAGCACTGGAATATTTTCGTTATCATTTTGATTTCTGTTTGAGTACCTATAGAAACAAGGAGCTAACCAGCTCTTGAAACAGCCAGCTACATTTTTGGACAGTTGCAGTTACTAGAGAGTTCTGAATTGTGAGCCAAGATCTACTTTTCCTGGAACTTCCACCCATTGATCCTATGTCTGCTTTCTGACACTACATAGACTAAACCTTCTTCCGCATAACTGTAAAAGTATTGGAAAAACATCTCCCATGCCTCCTGCTTGAATTCCACATTCCCATGTAAAAAGAAAGTGGCATTTGAGAGCAATTAGATTTCATTATTCCATGGAGCATTTATTTATAGGGTGCCTGCTGTGTGCAAAATGTTATACAACGTGCTAGCAATCAGAGAAAATGAATAGCACCAGATTCACATGTACAAAGTATGTACTCTGCACTAAGCTGTTCCACTGCTACCCAAAATGTTGCAATTATCATTTACGATACAGACTAATGAATAGAAGTATTGCCTGCACTTATTTAAATCAGGTTTTAAATAAGCAGTGGCTTGCTGGGTACACCTGTATACATGCCTTAATTACCCCACAGGATTACAAACCTGTGGGCAGAAACTGCTAATGCAGCCTTGTATTTCCTACCGCACGTAGCACAGGTTCTTCGGCGGAGTAAATGAGCAATAAATACTTTTGAATGAGTGAGAGAAATGCAGTATTCATTAATGCTGTCCTTCAGATAATTGCTCTAAATGATGTTCACATGCGATCATAACAATAACAAAATTTTACCTTGCTGTTTGAATTTCTTCAAGTTTTGTGTGCCACATTATATAGCACTAGAGAAGCAAATTTTCCCAGAAGAAGTGTAGTAAAATGTTTGAAAAACAGCAAGGTAATTCAACAGCCAGAAATATAGGGCTTTATAGTATTGATCAGTCTTCAACTCTGAAAAGATTCACTGTTATCAACTGAGAAGCTCTCTGTGCCACCATGTGAGCCCAATAAAGGCATTTTCTAGATTACCATCCTGGGGTGCTCCTTTGGTCCCAAGTGTTCTAATATTATTATTATAGTGGGAAATGCAGCAAAATCATTGAACCTGTACCTTTACCATTCAGTTGGCCTTGGTATAGAGCACCACACAGAGTCAATTCAGATCAGATTTTAACCCCACCACATTACTGTTTGCTCTGCTTTTTGAGAAGGATAGAATGGCTATATATATATATATATATATATACACACACACATATACATATATACACACATATGTACACACACACAGACATACATATGTATACACACACGTATATGTATGCACAACACTATTTTCCTTTTTTTTTTTTTTTTGACAAAGTTTTACTTTGTTGCCCAGGCTGGAGTGCAATGGCACGGTCTGCTCACTGCAACCTCCACCTCCCGGGTTCAAGCAATTCTGGTGCCTCAGCCTTCCAAGTAGCTGGGATTACAGGCGCCCACCACCACGCCCGGCTGATTTTTTTTTTTTTCTGTGTTTTAGCAGAGACGGGGTTTCATTACATTGTCCAGCCTGGTCTTGAACTCCTGAGCTCAGGCGTTCTGCCCATCTCTGCCTCCCAAAGTGCTAGGATTACAGGTGTGAGCCACCTTGCCCACCCAGCACACACACGATATTTTCTCTGTCTATGGAAAATGTGTATTTCCATTCTGTAGTCTATGAAAACTTGTATGAATGAGGCAAGGTACAACACACAATAAAATAACACATGCCCATGTTAAAAACTTTTCGAGTGCCTGTTTGTGAACAAGAAGCCTTTCTGCTGTCTCATCTGCCATAACCTTAGCATCGTGCATTTATTTGTGCTACCTAACATAATTAGTGATGATAGAAAACTTTAATGTAGCATCAAATATTTAAAAGTCATTTTAACATTCAGTTGATTATTTTATGAGCCAGGATCTCTGTGAAATGACTCTAGGATGAGAACTAAAATATAATGGAATGGGAGAGGTTCATTCATTATGTTAGAGATTTTGATAGTGCTAGGCCTTCAATTAATTGACGTTTCATTAATAATCTATAAGGAGTACCAGTAAACAACACTTTAATTAAGTTAATGGGTAATACATTAATAGATGTAGAAAATACCAATAAAGACAGGAAAATAATTCAAATAGACGAGAGAATTTATAAGATATAGGAAAATAACAGGAATTCCATTGGCCACATGCAGTTCCCTACTCGAGCAAATAAAAGGCAGTATTCACTGTATACACGGGGTATAGAAAATAAACAAGTATAATAAATAAATATCCTTGTCGGCTGGAGTGGCTCACGCCTGTAATCCCAGCACTTTGGGAGGCCAAGGTGGGCGGATCACCTGAGGTCAGGAGTTTGAGACCAGCCTGACCAACATGGAAAAAACCCGCCTCTACTAAAAATACAAAATTAGTCAGACGTGGTGGTACATGCCTGTAATCCCAGCCACTTGGGAGGCTGAGGCAGGAGAATCACTTGAACCCAGGAGGTGGAGGTTGGGTGAGCTGAGATCACACCATTGCACTCCAGCCTGGGCAACAAGAGTAAAACTCTATCTCAAAAAAATAAATATAAAAAAAATCCTTATCAACAATATAATGGCTACAAGAAGCAAAAATGTTGTTTCTGGTGGGGCCTCTGAATATATTTCTGCATACAGAAATGTAAGAATGCAAGAAATGCATACAAGAAATCGGAATTCATTTTTACTTCTTTTAGCTTTGTGAGTCTTAGAAACAAAATAATCGTATCATCTGAATGGCAGGGCTAATAAGATGCTACACTTAGTGAATGCAAACTACTGGCCAGTTCCTGTATTTAGGCATCATAAATACATTGTTTTCTTTAATCTTATCTCTTTTTATAAATTCAGAGACATGAACATTATCAAAGTTTCATATCCATTAAGTGGTAGAGCTGGGTTTGAACCCAGATCTTTCTATGGTATTCCAATAATGATATGGACAATTGCATGATTTTATGTGTGAGCATGTGTGTGTAAAATGGGTTTGGAAACATTTACCATCAGCTAAATATGGTATACTAATCAGTGATACTCAGGTATTTTTTGTAAGTTTCAGTTTAAGGGGGGGATTTTTACATTTAAAATCACTGTAGGAGTCTGTTTGTCTAATTAGGCCACCCAGGGGCTCTTATAATAGTTATTTTTAGGTTTCCACTGAGTCAGTACCCACTTACACATGAAGTTTGACGTAGGTTATTTTAATGAATACTTGAGCCTTAGGAAACTTGATCCATTATGGCAATAATTTCATGTATTTACTCTTGGCCCTGACATCATTCCCAGGCAGAAGTGGTCATCATCAGTTTCCTTCTAATGACTTAAACCAAATGCAACCTTGAAACTTTAACAGTAAATAAAACAAGTGGTGTGTGTGTGTTTGCACGCGCACACAGAGAGACAGACTGGAATCCGTTTTGTTTTTCCTATCTCTAAAGTGCATGAATTAAAAAAATATTGAACATACATCTTTGAGTTTATCAGCCATCGGGAACACATTTTTAAAAACCAGGAGGACTCTGAATAAGTACAACCTGTTTTGGCTATAAGAAACATAACTAAAAGTCATATATCCTGTTGGCAGTGAATCGGTGGAATCATGTCAACGTATAAAAGACTATATTTTTTACCGTCATTTTTCACCACAAGTTTTTAAAATAATTTCTTTAAATTTTTCTTTTGTGTTCATTCCTAAAACTATATATGGTATTAAATTTGTAGACAAAATCAGGATTTATTTTGCTAAGTTACCACAGTGAGTTCCTTACATAACTAAGCAAGACACCTGTTTATTAGTCACAGAGTTCCAACCATATCTAGTTTTTCACTTTTAAGAGATGGAATAGCCCGATGATGTTCCTTTGCCAAGCAGAGAGAAGGAAACAATCCAGATTTCTAGACTTTATAGCTGAGCAAACTGTATGCTTTCAGAAATGACCTCAGAATCCTTCTCAACACAGCATTCTAGGCAGTTTTCATCAATTGCTTTGAGTTGCAATGCAACCTGAAACATGCTTATCTTCTCCAGAGTTTACCACTTAAATTGCTCATCATGAATGAGAATTGCCTTTAGTCATGACTCAGTGTGACATTAAGTAGTTTGGACATAAATTGTTTGCAATATGATAGATAGCCTTCATGTGAGACTTGTACATGAAATATATAAATTTTGCTATGTACATTCCATAGAATAAGAGTAATTTAGATAACTAGATCTTTAAGGTACCGAAGTTAGAAAAACTGATTGAAATGAAACTGTAAGAAATGCCTACATGGTACAATCTGTGATCATATAGAACTGTTTCTGCTAGTCAATGTTAGATATTTTATTTTGTGATTAACTGAAAATGTTCTTTAAAAATGCCACAACTAAAGAGGCATGTGAGGCTGGATGCAGTGGCTCATGCCTGTAATCCCAACACTTTGGGAAACCGAGACGGGTGGATCACCTGAAGTCAGGAGTTTGAGACTGCCTGGCCAACATGGGGAAAACTTGTCTCTACTAAAAATACAAAAATTAGCTGGGCATGGTGGTACGTGCCTGTAATTCCAGCTACTCTAGAGGCGGAGGCAGGAGAATTGCTTGAACCAGGGAGGTGGAGATTGCAGTGAGCTGAGATCGCGCCATTTCACTCCAGCCTTGGCAACAGAGCAATACACTGTCTCGGAAAAAAGAAAACGAAAATGTCCATCCAGTCCCTGTTTCTAAAACATGAAATTCTGTAATGTTCTTAAGGTGAAAAATTTTTGTAAAATTTTTTTTTTTTTTGAGACAGACTTTCACTCCTGTTGCCCAGGCTGGAGTGCAATGGCTCGACCTTGACTCACCGCAACCTCCGCCTCCCAGGTTCAAATGATTCTCCTGCCTCAGCCTCCCCAAGTAGCTGGGATTACAGGCATGTACCACCATGCCCAGCTAATGTTGTATTTTTATTAGAGATAGGGTTTTTCCATGTTGGTCAGGCTGGTCTTGAACTCTCAACCTCTTAGGTGATCCACCCGCCTCGGCCTCCCAAAGTGCTGGGATTATAGGCATGAGCCACCGCACCTGGCCTTTTTGTAAAACTTTTTTACCACTGATGGAGTTGTTTCCCCTTACCACACCAGATTTAAGAGGATAGTAAATATTTATTTATGTCCATAATAGCATATGCAGAATGTGACTGGTGAAAATAAGTGGAAGAATATGCATCTCGGGCTGTTTCTTCAGTTTCCAGGCAGACTGCAGCACTTTTAACACTGTAAGTCACGAGTTAGAAGAAAGATGAGAGAGTTAGCTTTCCCCTTGGCTTGGTTGCAGTTAAAGTAGATTCCCGAATCTCCCATTTTCTACATTATACATATTGAGAGGGACATAAACGTAGATATATGGATATGGATTTTTTTCTCCCTCCTGTACTTAACAAGTGTAAAATCCTAGAATTTTCTTTTTCCTTACATATCACAAGTTTTCTTAAGTCTCAATCCTTTGTAGTGTTTAACCTTTTAGATAAGAGAGGTAAATAAGCCCACACCAGATGAGAGTTACATTGCAGTAGCTATAATTAAGGACCAGCATGGAGATATTTTTCATCATAGACTTGCTAAATCTGAGGTTAAAGTAAACATTTTTAATAATCAGTCAAGGTTAAAATATTTGTTTCA
Organism: Cacajao melanocephalus; assembly: GCA_963573385.1. NCBI lineage: Eukaryota > Metazoa > Chordata > Mammalia > Primates > Pitheciidae > Cacajao > Cacajao melanocephalus. The sequence goes on from CAUYLG010058696.1 coordinate 14,626, forward strand.
TGTGATAGTCAATGAAAAAATGTTGTCAATGAAAACCTGGTAACAGAATTATTATGTCTTCAGGTTGCCTAGAGAAGCTGGGGAGACACTAGATGTTATACTGTTTCTCCTCCTTACAATCATATAGTTTTGATTTAATTAACAGAGAAAGTCTGAATATACAATAGGGGATAGAGTGTGGATTTTACTTCTTTAATGGTTTGACAAGCAGATTGCAACAAACAAGGCATTTGGAAGCCTGCTAGGGTCCCAGAGGCCTTATAAATATGCAGTGCACTTCTCTGCATCTCCCCAGGTCCCTGAGGTAGAGATTTGATGAATAAAATTAAAACCACCAGATCTTTTTGTATAGCTTTTAGCTATCACTAATTTAAACCGAGTAATGACTATTTTACAGGTGTACCTTCAGTAGTTTAAAAAGCAAAGGAAGTGAAATGTGAATGTGTTTTGACTTTGTATTAAGTTCCTCTTAAATGGAAAGATTTTCTACTTTTTGCGTCATGATACCTTTTCTTTAAACCTAATTTCGAAAGGAAAACTCTTTACGCCCCTGTAGGATTGTTGAGACTGACATGGGACAAAACATGTGAAGTATTTCTTGAAAAGTGATGTGTATTTATATATAAACACATCATTGGAATAGCACACTCCATTTGAAACAAGGTCTTTAGAATTAGATTTTAATAGGTTAAAACTCTTCTTATTTACTGTATTTGTAGCTACTAATGATTGAATAGCTCTCTGTGGTTCCTTTTCAAGGATTTCTTGAAACATACTGAAATTCATGGGTAGATCATTTAAGGCTCCTGAGCCCTTTAATATATTACCTAGAAATGGTAGAATATTTTAGAAGACATATGAAAAAGTTTAAGGTAAAACACAATTCATTGTATATACATTTGCTACAAAGTTCATTGAAGTCTGGGGAAAAATGGTATCATGTAAAGCTCCTTAGCTTGATGTAGAATAAAAAAATGTAGATATTACATTAATAATAAATAGCATGAACAGTATTGGCACTGGGTGTGCACTTACTGAAAAGGCTGGCCTTTTCTAATGTTAATCCTGAGGAAGAGGAGAATCTCTTGATTAAAAGCCAACATTGGTATGTTGCTTTCAAGTAAAAAAAAACAAACAAACCATTGATAGGGATATGAAATTTACTTACTAAGAATTCAGTTGTGAAGTTTGGGGAGTGGGAAAACTAATTTGTCAAATTATACCTTCAGAGTTCAACAGATGAAGTCTCTCAGGCTTGTATCTAGCAAAAGGCACCTATATTTTGTTTTAATGTGCCTATGGCTTCACAGCTGCAACTGAACCTCACCCAGAAGTTGTAATTCCCAGTAGCCACTTTTAGTGCATTTTTTAAAGAATGTATCCAAATAACAGACAGCTGAATTAAGAAAAGCACATTGTCATCTTTAATTCTTTCCTTTTATTGTCCTCTTGATAGCTGACCTTTATATTTTTGCTTTTTGACAATTTCAATCAAAGGCATGATGTAACTAAAATGAGGTGGGAAACAATTCTAACATGATAGTGTAGTTCTCTGAATTAATTTATGCTCATGGTTTTGCTTTGTTTCTACCTTACCAAAATGCTTTTTTCAGTATTACACAAGAAAAAGATCATGAATTACATAGTGATGTACATAGCAAATTTCATAGCAAATTTCCTGCTCCATCACATTTCTGACATTTTTTTAACCCGCTGAGACACTAGGATGTCATAACATAATTAGATGTCAGACATAGGTTGAGAAATAAAGGGTGGTGGTAGATGGAAGCTGACAGATACCTTCCAGATCCACTTTAGAGATACCCAGTATTCCTAAACCAGTTATGTAATTTGCATGTGGTCATATAGCTAGTTGCTCGCCAAATCTGGGATAGCACTTGTATGTGAGTATCATTTTATCATCTATCTACTTATTGACAGAGAAGAATATACTTGTTTTGTATAAATGATCGCTCTTTTCTTTTGTGTTTGTTACCCTTATCATAAGTGAAACTATTCATGGATAGATCTACCTGTCTGATGATGGTGGTGGTGATGAGGATGATGTTAGCCTACGAGATAGCCACTATTCTTTAACCCTTGAAAGTGAGGGGCATAAGGTACAATAATTTGCCCAAGCTCACATACATAACAAGTTTGCAGGGCTAGAAATCTTACTGGGTTTCATCTGAAATGCAAACTCTCAGAGAGAGAAAGAGAATGCTTAGTGTGCCTTATTGTATGTCTAACAATGGTTAATGAATGTTAACTGCTCCCTAGACGTGAGCGTGTTAGGACTCTGTTCCCATTTCCACACATTTATGCTTACATGAAGGCCATTGGTTGGCCAATTTTAGCATTTCTTTGTAGTCATGGAATGATATTTAAAATATTTAACAACTAATGTGTCATGAGCATTGACCAATCAAAATGCATGCAGTCATAGGCTAGACTAGACTCTGGGAGGCTCTTGTTTTGCCAGGTTACCTTTTATCTAACAGGTCATGAATATATCTGGGGAGTTCTGGGATGACAGGCTAGTGCAGCTAGGACAGAAGTTATTTACGAACTTTTGTATGAAAATATTTGTTTAGTATTTTAATAACCAATGCAGCTATTTTAATGTAATCTGACAAAATATTGGCACAACATCTTGTCCAGCAAGCGAAGACAACAGTGGTTGTTGTGATGTTCATAAGAACATCTCTTATTGGTGTTTATGTGTGCAATACATAAGAGTTACAAGATTCCTGATAAGTGAGTGAACATGTTCTTGAGCCATGGTGCAAAGGCAAACTGAATGCATCAGGCACATTTTTTTCTCTCACCAGCCTCCCAGGAAGTTCTCAAACTGTGAATATTTGGAGTTAGAGATAGAGAGAGACAGAGAATGCTTAGTGTGCAATATCTTACTTGTGTATCTATCTCTTTTCTAAACTATGAATACCTAGAAGCCAAGGGCTATAAGCTCATCTTTATCCCAGTTGCCTAGCACAGAATTTGGCACAGAGCACGCAATAGTTATTGAACAAATAAAAGCATTCAACTCCACTGATGAAAAGCCATTCTCTTTGTAATCTAGAGACATAATTAGTTTCCTAATCTTGTGGAAGTCATTAATCTAGCTGTAAGATTACTTCTTTATAAAACAAAGAAAAACAGTATAATGTCACCATTACACCAAGTGTGAGGCAAACTGGCAAATGTTTGTAACAATCAGATTTGCAGTGAAAGAAATCTGAAAGAAGATCCAGTTATTTAAATGAATTATTCCTCTTCCACTTTTCTTGTATTTTATGCATAATGACGTGAACCTTTCTAATTTAGCTCTCTAGAATGCTTGTAAGATTCAGTTATGGTCAGGCTGACAGTCTATATAATTGCTTCAAATGCTTTATTGCATATTTTTGCAATACTAAATCAATATGTCAGGATAGCTACTACAAACTTGGTTATTGGTATAACCTTGAACTTGTAATCTGTATGTTGAACAAGCATAACCCATAGTCTATGATCAAAATGCAATTATGTCTCCTGTTACTTTTTTTGGAGTCTCACTCGGTTGCCCAGGCTGGAGTGCAGTGGCAGCGATCTTGGCTCACTGCAACCTCCAGGGTTCAAGCGATTCTTCTGTCTCAGCCTCCAGAGTAGCTGGGACTAAAGGTGCACACCTCCATGCTCAGCTAGTTTTCCTATTTTTAGTAGAGACTGGGTTTTGCCTTGTTGGCCAGGCTGGTCTCAAACTCCTGACCTCAAATGATCTGCCTTGGCCTCCCAAAGTACTGGGATTACAGGCATGAGCCACCACACCTGGCCTCCTGTTACTCCTTTAATATTTATTTTGTGGGGATTACCTTGCCCTATACCTAAATGAAAATATAGGCTGTTTCCATGACTTTTCTTCTTGCTTTTAGGTCTGTAAAGTTTCTGTGAGTTACTAATACGATCTCAGCCCAGAAACAATTAATAGAATGCTACTCTAGCATGCTGGCAGTACTAGCAATCTAAGCTCTTGGGTTTTATGTTAAAAGTAAACTGTTTTCTGCTTCCCCAGCTGGGCTGTTGCCATGCTAGAGGGGGCAAGGTGCTTTTCCGCTTGAGACCCTCCCTGCAATTCCCTTAATGTGGGTAATGCATTTCCTTCAGCTTGTCATTTCCCTCTTGTCCCAGTCTTCTCAGAGCTCCATGCCACACATGTTGTAACAAGGATTCTCTGGCGGAGTATCCCTGAACTCCCAGATGTTCCTCTTGGATAGGACTGAAATACTGGCGCCAAATCACCTCTCACTCCCACATGGCTCACTTCTAGTCCATGGAAAACACTCGCGCAGGTCTTTGTCCTGAAAAACTCAAGACTACAGAGATTGAAACCTGTCTGTATACCACTGGCACAGGGCACCTTGGCTTCTTCAGGAATGACCCAGATACCCCTCTTCTGTGTCCCCCAACTTCAAGGAACACATCTCTTTTCTGAATAGCCTGATTAATGTCCCTTCACTTAGCTCAACTTGAAGAATGTAGCATCTCCATCCACATACTTGGCAGCGGGGTAAGGAGCAAGATGGAGCAGGTGTTATCATGACAACAACTTCTTCCAAAGAATGCCTTTCAAAATCCTCTTTTCCTCCACTCCATTGACCCTTTCATATTTGTGAAATGGGTGAGAAGGCTTCCAACAAGGGGAATATAAGAATTATAAAAATGATTTTAAGAAATTTTTGAGCCTGGCCAACATGGTGAAACCCTGTCTCTACTAAAAAAACAAAAAATTAGCTTGATGTGGTGGTGCATGCCTGTAATGCCGGCTATTTATTCTGAGACACGAGAATCACTTGAACCTGGGAGGCAGAGGTTGCAGTGAGCCGAGATCATGCCACTGAACTCTAGCCTAGGCGGCAGAGTGAGACTCTGTCTCAAAAAAAAAAAAAAAATTTTTTTTTTTGTTTGGGGAAAATTCTACATATGGAAATCTGTCTCACACATACTTTTCTATGTACTATTTATCTGATACGCATTTTTCTATCTACTGTTTATCTGATATTGCATATCAGTGAAAAATGAGAAAAGAGTCAAATTTTAATATCTAGTTACACACAGTATGCTTTTGCTTTGTTTTATACCTGGAATGCTTTATATATCAGTAGGCTATATAAAATTGTCAAAGGCATTTCTGTGCCTTGTGGTGATTTTGGATATGAGTGTTGGGTGCTTTCATTTGTCACCACAAACAAACATATTACCACAGAGTGTAGATGACACAGTATTAAAATACAGAATCAGCCTCTTGTCTTTTCATGTTCTGACCTGTGTAAAAAGAAGTTTTAAAAGTCAATTATGAAAAAAAAAAAAAAAAAGAAAAAAGAAACCAGCCTGGCCAACATGGTGAAACTCCACTTCTACTGAAAATACAAAAATTGGTCGGGCCTGGTATGCACCTGTAATCCCAGCTACTCGGGAGGCTGAGGCACGAGAATCATTTGAACTCAGGAGGCAGAGGTTGCAGTAAGCCAAGATTGTGCCACTGCACTCCAGCCTGGGTGACAGAGTGAGACTCTGTCTCAAAAAAAAAAAAAAAAAAAGAACAATTTTGCCTTCAGAAAGACGAATATCTTATTGTTTATGGTAAGGAGTACTTAAATGCAAATCTGGATTTTCTGTTTGGCTGAAAGAGTCTGGATACAGGATTTTAGAACAATGATGGTTTTGAAGAATTATCTGTGTAGCAAAGGAGGAAAAACTAAACACATACAAATGAAAAGTGCATGTAAATGATGCTGAGGGCTTGGCCGAGGTTGGTGAGTATAAATCAGTTTTGTTGCTACTTTATAGTTCTGTGATTTTCTTCAGTTTCCTGCAGTCATCCTAGTATAACAGCAGAGATGGTACTTAACGTATGTGGTCCAGAGTTGGAGCTTTTCTTGGCAGATGTGGAAGCAGTAAGGTTGAAGGAAATTGACAGAGCTAGTGATTATGTATTTTACGTGATGAGCTGTGGGGCCATGCTAGATCGTGATGGAAGGGAGGCCAGGAATCAACTAATAGATGGCTTAAGTGAAAAGATTTCTGCAGACGAAGAGCAGGTACACTGGGGATGAGAGGGCTTACAAGATATGTGAGTGTAATCATAAAATGGATGTTGGAGATTTCAAGAGCAGTGTAGCTCTGGTTAGTCAGATTACATACGTGAAGTTAATAAGGAACTAAAAATCTCTGTGGAATTGAACACCAAATGTTGTGGAGAGTGAGAATGTGTTAGAGTGGAGGCCTGACTGTCATAGGGTGGGATTTGGATTTTACTTATTTATTTATTTATTTACTTACTTACTTACTTAGTCTTACTCTGACACCCAGGCTGGAGTGCAGTAGCACAATCTTGACTCACCACAGCCTCGACCTCCCCGGGCTCAGGTGATCCTCCCACCTCAGTCTCTCGAGTAGCTGAGACTACAGGCCTGTTGCTGCCACACCCAGCTAATTTTTGTATTTTTTTTTGTAGAGATGGGGTTTCACCATGTTGCCTAAGCTGGTCTGGAACTCCTGGGCTCAAGCAATCCACACTTCTCAACCTCCCGAAGTGCTGGGATTACAGGAGTGAGCTGCTGTGCCTGGACTAGAGGGGGATTTTGAGTTTAAGATTTCAGAGGAGAAATAAGCATTTACTTGTTATCCAGCTACTGACAAAGTACCAATGTGTGGTCATGATAGAAGATGACTGTTGAAGTCATGCAGAATGATTTTAAGTAGAATTAGCTGTGGAGAATCATCCAGGTGCCAGTGATCTCAATACTGGAATATGGCTGAATTTTCCGTTAGCTGCATCAGTGGAATGAAAGTGGGGTGTTAGAGTGGAATAGCATGACTATAAGGAGCAAGGATGAGAGTGGAGTGGTAAAAGGATGAAAGCTATGTTAGGAAAAGAAAACCAACTCATTTATTTAGTGTCTACCATGAATTGGGCTTTTCATGTTTATTTCTAATATTTATCCTAACCTGAGATACAAATGATTTTAACTTGTTTATTATGAAAAATATTAAGCATATACAAAAGTAGAGAAAATGACATAATGAACACTTGTGTACCTATCATTCCGCTTCAACAATTCTTAATACTTTACCAATCAATCACTTTTTAAGATGAGATAAAGTGAGATTCATAGAGTTGAAGCAGCTTGTCCAGGATTCATAGCTAGTCTGTAAGTGGCTAAGCCAGATCCAAACCCAGATCTACCTGGCTTCAAAGCCTGGGCTCTTTTCCTGTGAACCATCACTTTCTCTTTTTAAAGACCAGATTCGGCTGGGCACGGTGGCTCACACCTATAATCCCAACATTTTGGGAGGCCAGGGTGGGTGGATCATTTTAGGTCAGGAGTTCAAGACCAGCCTGGCCAACATGGTGAAACCCCATCTCTACTAAAAATGCAAAAATTAGGTGGATATGGTGGCACATGCCTATAGTCCCAGCTACTTGGGAGGCTGAGGCAGGAGAATCGCTTGAACCTTGGGAGGCGGAGGTTGCAGCGACCTGAGATTGTGCAGTTGCACTCCAGCCTGGGTGACAGGATGAGACTCAATCTCAAAAAAAAAAGAAAGAAAAAACCTAATTTACTCTAGGAGCACTTTCTCATAACCTTGGAAAGCCAGCCAGTTAGAACTGGTTAAGCTCCTCATCTGTCCTTCTTGATTACTTAGCACCCCCATGAACTTAACATATCATATATTTCAGGTGTTCCATTTTAAATTTTTTCATGAGCAGCATTCCTTCTCTTGTAACAACTTTATTTTTTTAGTTAACTAATGTTTTTATGTTGATGAATTCTTCCCATATATTTCCTAAACTCACCAATTTGTTTTTGTCGAGGGTGTTGCTGCTCCTATGGTTATTTTGAAGGTGAACATACTGCTTTTCGCTCAAATGAGTTACAGACTCTACCAACCAGATACAGGATTTTGGAGACAGAAATCTGACATTCAGCAAGGATACAGAAATCTTGCTCTCTAAATTGATGTTAAAACATAACATGTCCATAATTAATATATTATTTGTCTATAATCTTCTCAGGCGTTGAAATGGTAGTTTCATACTCCTTGCCTTTCAACATATATGGACATTGTTTAGTCCATTCAGAAACTCAGAAATATTCAAGATAAATCACAAATGCAAAACATGCTGTAATGCCGCTAATCTTTTCTATTAGATTTGCTTTTAATGGTAGTGTGTTTATGTCTTCATTTACATTGTCCATTTAATAGGCTTCCCCAGCAGACCTGCTCTGGTAATTAGTTGGCTTATTTATATCTCAACACCTTGAGCTGCAACATGTCATTTAACTTACTGCTCTTTCAAGTTCTTGTATCCCAGTGGTTCTCAGCTCTCAATACACATTAGAATCACCTGGGGAACTTTTAAAAAACACTGATACCTGGGCACCATCCCAGATCAATTAAATCAGAATCTGAAAGTTGTAGTTCTGAGAACCATGGGTTCCTAAACTTTGACCAATACGACTGCAAACACTGTGCTCAAGGTGAGGCTGAAGCAGTAAAAACAGCAACAATCCAATTCTTTTGTTTGTTTGTTTCACGCAGGGTCTTGCTCTGTCACCCAGGCTGGAGTGCAGTGGTACAATCTTGGCTCACTGCAACCTCTGCCTCCCGAGTTCAAGTGATTCTCCTGCCTCAGCCTCCCAAGTAGCTGGGACTACTCAAATGTGCCAGCACGCCCGGCTAATTTTTGGCATTTTTAGTAGAGACAGCTTTTCGCCATGTTGGCCAAGCTGGTCTTGAACTCCTGGCCTCAAATAATCTGCCTGTTTCAGCCTCCCAAAGTTCTGGGCTTACAGACATGAGCTACGGCGCCCGGCCAGCAATCCAATTCTTGACCTCATTCCTTCTACTCTTATTTTCCTTCCCTTGGCAGTAATTATGATTAAATACCATCACATTCATGGGTTATCAAAACTTAATATTTCACAACCAACCCTAAAATGCCATTGCAAAATGCAGTAGAATTCTGGAAGTAAGATTCTATTTGAAAATTATAAAAGAGATCCATTTGTTTTGTTTTCATTTTATTGTAATGCAAAGAGAAACGGGGCAAGGAGACTATAAGCAAAGACAAAGGAGATTGAAAGAGCATGGGACATTTAAGAAGCTAAAAGTTGTTTAGCATGATTGAGCCTTAGAATAGTTTCCAAGGGAACGGGGTGGGGTGGTGCAAAGCTGGAGAGGTAAGCATGATCTACATTCTGAGGGACTTTGGATCAAAAAAGGTTTGATCATGACTGGTTACATAATTTGTGTGGCCACAAAAATTACGTAGCCAGTACAGTGTGAAAATGTGGGGCCCTTGTGAAAAAAATCATTCAGAATTTTAAGATGTCAGCATAAGAGTATTAAACCATGTTCTTCTAAACATTGGCCCATGTGTGACTGCACAGGACTTATGCCCAGGAAGTTGGCCCTGTGTTTAATTATATCCTGAAGGTGATGTGGGACTTGAAAGATTTAGATAGTGACTTGAGTTCATTATAAAGATTGTTCTGACCTTGGTTGTTAAAGGACTGTTGGACCCAGAGAACAAGGTTCTACGATGGCTTTAGGAAAGCTAGTGTATCTGTCTTGGCTGGGTGCAATGGCTCATGCCTGTAATCCCAACACTTTGGGAGGCCGAGGCAGGTGGATCACTTGAGGTCAGGAGTTCGAGACTAGCCTGGCCAACATAGTGAAACCCCGTCTCTGCTACAAATACAGAAAAAAAAAAAATAGCCGGGAATGGTGGTGGGTGCCTGTAATCCCAGCTACTTGAGAGGTTGAAATGGAAGAACTGCTTGAACCTGGGAGCCGGAGGTTGCAGTGAGCCAAGATCGTGCCACGGCACTCCAGCCTGCGCAACAGAGCCAGACTCGTCTCAAAAAAAAAAAAAAAAAAAAAAAAAAAAGTGCCGGGTGCTGTGGCTCATGCCTGTAATCCCAGCCCTTTGGGAGGCTGAGGCGGTCAAATCTCCTGAGGTCAGCAGTTCAAGACCAGCCTGGCCAACATGGTGAAACCCCATCTCTACTAAAAAATATAAAACAATTAGCCGGATGTGGTGGCGCGTGCCTATAATCCCAGCTACCCAGTGGCTGAGGCAGGAGAATCACCTGAACCCCGGGAGGTGAAGGAGGCAGTGGTTGCAATGAGCTGAGATTGCACCACTGCATTCTAGCCAGGGCAACAAGAGCAAAAACTCCGTCTAAAAAATATTAAAATTAAAAGAAATTTTTAAAAAAGCTGGCTGGGCATGGTGGCTCACGTTTGTAATCTCAGCACTTTGGGAGGTCGAGGCGGGTGCATCACGAGGTCAGGAGTTTGAGACCAGCCTGGCCAACACAGTGAATCCCCGTCTCTACTAAAAATACAAAAAATTAGCCAGGCATGATGGTGCTGCCTGTAGTCTCAGCTACTTGGGAGGCTGAGACAGGAGAACGGTTTGAACCCGGGAGGTGGAGGTTGTGGTGAGCCAAGATCACGACACTGCACTCTGGCCTGAGCAACAGAGCAAGACTCTGTCTCAAAAATAAATAAATAAATAATTTTAAAAAGCTGGTGTGTCTATCTCCATATTTTTTTTCCTGTGAATTTTAACTCTTGTGATGGTAATATTAGTGGTAGTACCAGGACCACCTTCTACTAATACAACAAGTAAACACTTTCATATGCAGTACTGTCATTTGATTCTTCAACTCTCTGGTTGTCAGGCAAGGTGTATGTTGTTATCCTTAGTTTATAGATAGGGAAACAGTTAAGTGACTTGCCAAAATTGCATGACTAGTGATTGATGTGTATAGGATTTGAATCAGCCCTTCTGACATTTACACTACTGATATTTCTACTCTATTAATACTGCTAGTTTTATTATCAGCTACTTATAGAAGCAATTTTTTTTTCCTTTGGAGACAGAGTCTCGCTCTGTCACCCAGGCCGGCGACAGAGTGCAGTGGATCCTCCTGCCTCAGCCTCCTGAATAGGTGGGACCACAGGTGCATGACACCACACCAGGCTAATTTTTTAATCTTTATTTTTGTAGAGACGGGGTCTTGCCATGTTGCCCAGATTGGTCTAGAACCCCTGGGCTCGAGCAATCCTCCTGTCTCAGCCTCCTAACATAGAAGCAATTTTTAAAACATCCATTTGTACAGTATTTAATAGATTTTATTACATTCTAATTGAAGTTATTGTCTGCTGTGTTTTCAACGCCTCTCATTACAGAGATCCACATGATGAAATTTTTACTGCCAGAAAGATCTTTATGTAGAAAGACATCTGTTTTTTTGTAGTCAGACATTAAAAATGACTAGCCTGGGCAACCTGGTGAAACCCCATCTGTACTAAAAATACAAAAATTAGCCAGGTGTGGTGGTGGATGCCTGTAATCCCAGCTACTCAGAAGGCTGAGGTGGGAAAATTGGTTGAACCCAGTAAGTGGAAGCTGCAGTGAGCTGACATTGTGCCACTGCACTCCAGCCTGGGCAACAGAGCAAGACTCTGTCTGGGAAAAAAAAAAAAAAAAAAAGAAAAAAAGGACTTAGGCCAACAAATCTACTTTTAGAGATTTTCTAATATCACTATAAATTCTAGTACCTCTATGTCCTACTCAGCATCTCTCATGCTTTTATCATCTTCCTTGCTTAGGCCTTATCATTTTTATTTTAGGCCTTTCTCTGTTGACATTTCTTTATTATAATTTTGTGTATGTCATGATTAGGGATTTAGGGATTTAGATATTTGAAGGCCTTGTCTTTTATAATAGATATAACAAGTAAATTTCAGAAATTTATATTTGGTAAATATGATATTTATATAGAATCACTATGTTTAGATTGTTAAAGTTGTTTATTTCTTTGTTGTAATTTAAGCACTTAGGCTTAATTACACTCCAGGGAAAAGCAACATTGTTTTAATAGTCTTGGTTTCACATTTTCTTGATTCTCTTGTCTATCTTAGTTTGTTCCTACTTTGTACATGAATAGTGATTAAAGTTCAGAGTGTCTACTGCAAAAGATAATGCTTGAATTTCAAAAATCACCTTATTTCTTTTATGATATTAATATGTTCAAAGTATCAGAGGTAAATTGTAGCATTTGAGACCATGTGGAATATAAGCTTCTGTGTACAAGGGAGATCTTACAAAAACAGCTTGAAAGAAGGTGTTTAGCAGAATTTATTGGCTGGATTGAATCTCTCGTCCACCATTCACCCCTGTATTTGAATGGATTCCTTGCCTTCTTATCCTGGGTAGGTTCATAGTTTATCTTGTCACATGCCAGCCCTTGTTGTCTACCTTGGACTTCACCTCTTAAGTAATAGACAGCCCCTGACTTTCACCCATAAATTATCTGATGGTGACTGGCCTGCCTCCTTAGTTTTCTTTCACTACCCAGTACCAGCCTATCTAAGCAAGATTTCTATTGAGATAATAGTTTTATTTATTAGGACTGGAAAGTAACTTAGAAACATTCTAGTTCATTGGTCTTAATTTATGGATGAGAAATCGGAGACCCAGAGAAAGGAAGTGACTTGCATCTGCATTGAATAACATTTTGTAACATTATATTGGAATCCTAACATGGAGATTATTTCTATAGCACTTTGTCTAGTTTTTTTAAGAAACTATATTTCTCTTTGAGTTTTTCAAGTTCTGTTTGGGCATATTAGGTACAGGAGACAGATTAGTCTTATTTCACACAGATAATTATAGGAATGTAGCGCATCCACAAGAAAAAATCAATAGTACTTAATAGAACAATTTAGATGTATCATACTCTGTTGAACCTTGAAACTATTTGTTATACGTTGTTATCATCATATTATTTTCTCTAAAACATGTAGGTCACAAAATTGAATTGTAAAATTGTAAGTAATTTTTATAATTTAGCAAATTTTCAACTAATATTTATGGAATTCCAAGTATGTGACATTACATTTGTGTTTACGCCATTACTACTTGATCTTGCTTTTGTGTATGAAACATTTCGTCTGCTTTTATAATTTCCCTCCATCTTCCCTTCTTGCTTCATTTCCCTTGGCAATCTTCACCAGTCCCAAAACTTTAATCAACCCTTTAACATACAGGACTATTAGGTCTATATCTCCCTTTTTTGCTCCCTCTTTGGCACACCAGACCTAATCCTCTAACCATTAGCTGCATGTTTCTACCTAGATATAGATCCTCACCCCCTGAACCCAGTATATTTACCAATAAATGCACTCATCTTCCTCTGCAATCTATTTCTATTAATGTTACCATCACCTTCCTTAATTATATAGGTTTAATCACTGGTGGTTTTCTTGATACTACTCTCTCTTGACTCCCACATCCATTCAATAATAATCATTTTTACCATTTATTTAGCATTTACCATGAGCTTTTGAAATTCAAATATTATCTTTTGCAGCAGCCACTCTGAACTTTCATCACTATTTACATACGAATTAGGAACAAACTAAGATAGGCAAGACAATCAAGAAAATGTGAAACCAAGACTATTAAAACAATGTTGCTTTTCCCTGGAGTGTAATTAAGTCTAAGTGCTTAAATTACAACAATGAAATAAACACCTTAAGCAATCTAAACATGGTGATTCTATAAAAATAGTGAAATATGTGCCAGGCCTTTAACATTTCATCCTCAGAACAATCCTGTGAGTTAGGAGTTACTGTGGTCTCCATTTTACAGTTGGGTCAACTGATGTCCAGAGAAATTAGGTAGTTCCCTAAAATCAGAAGACTAGTAAATGGAAGAGTTAAGATTCAAATCTGTACAACCTGACTCTACTGAATCTACTCTATGATAAGTGCAACATAGCTTTATCTAACACTAGTCAAATTGAAAAGAAATTGCTCTTAATCACTGCATTCAGTTGCTTGCTAAATTAATATGTGCTATATTTTCTTCTCTTTTTTTGAGATGAGAGTTTCCTTCTTGTCACCTATGCTGGAGTGCAAGGGTGTAATCTCAGCTCACTGCAACCCCTACCTCCCGGGTTAAAGCGATTCTCCTGTCTCAGCCTCCCGAGTAGCTGGGATTACAGGCATGTACCACCATGCCCAGCTAATTTTTGTATTTTTAGTAGAGATGGGGTTTCACCACGTTGGCCAGGCTGGTGTTGAACTCCTAACCTCAGGTGATCCACCCACTTCGACCTCCCATAGTGTTGGGATTACGGGTGTGAGCCACTACGCCCAGCCATCTTTTCTTCTTTTACGATATGTTTGTCCCCATCTAGTTACCATCTGTTATTACCTTAGCACAAGCTCTCATTACTTCTTGCCAGAACTATTGCAGTAGTAGTCTAGCCAGTTTCCCCAGACTCTACCTCCCTCCAGTCCATTTCATATACTATCCTGAGATAAATCTTCCCGAACTATGGCTAGGTGTGTTTACCTGTCCGTAGCCTAGAGAAAAATGGAGTGGCTCCAAACTAATTAGGCCCTTGAATAATATAGGAATTTTCCCTACTACCTTTCATTTATCCCGTGATCTAAGCAAACTTAATTACTTCCTGAAACACCATTCTCTTTATGTATTAATTTATCGATGCCTGAAGTTATCAGCTTCATGTTCTTATTTCTGTATATGGTTTTAAATTTTTTTTTTTTTAGAGGGAGTCTCGCTCTGTCACCTAGGCTGGAGTGCAGTGGTGTGATCTTAGCTCACTGTATCCTCTGCCTCCTGAGTTCAAGCAATTCTCCTGCCTCAGCCTCCTGAGTAGCTGGGATTACAGGCTGTGCCACCACGCCCGGCTAATGTATTTTTGGTAGAGATGGGGTTTCACAATGTTGGGGAGGCTGGTCTCGAACTCCTGACCTCAAGTGATCCACCCACCTCAGCCTCTCAAAGTGCTGGGATTACAGGCATGAGCCACCACACCAGCCATGGTTTTATAATTATACATATTATACATTATCCTATGTACATGTATCCCCAGGACATATAGCCCTTGTATGTGTGTATTGCTTGTTTTCCCTCTGAGATCTATAAATTCTCTCACATGTAAGCATATGTTGTTGATGTATTCTGAAAATGTTTTTAATGTGTAATTGGCATGACTGTGATTTTACAACATAATTTCCCAGTGTTTATGTAAACATTATAGGAACTCTGTATTTGAGTATGAAACTATGCCATTAGGGCAATTGTCCCATCTATACATTTTCTGGTTCCTATTTTAACCTGGGACATGAATTTGTACCCTAGCCAGCTGTAGTTATAGATATTGGCTACAGAACTTTTTTTTTTTTTTTTTTTTTTAACAAAACTAACTGGCTCGTACAGGAATCAGACTCATGACCTTGGCCTCATTAGCACTATGAGCTAACCAATTCTGACATACAGAAATTACACAAGCAACAAATCATAAGAGAGACCAGAACTATAAGATGGTCTTTTGGGAAATAATTTTCTTAAAGAGCATATCCAAATGGAGACCTTCATTTAGCAGCTTATATCAAATTCTTGATCACAGAGTTGCTTCATTTTAAGAGTGAAAAACAATATAACAATAGCAGTAGAAATTGAAAGCAAGGAAGTTGTCCTGACATACTGTTTTCTTGTATAATGTAGATTTTTATAGAACAGGGGCTCTAACCCCCTGTCAGTAATAAGTTTTTGTCAATTTTCCTATAGATTTTTATTCATGAAAATAGCACTGGTGGCAAACATGAGCTAGTGAGTGAAAGTATCCTACACAATTCCCCAAACGCCTCTGCCAGTTTATTTTAGTGTTGATTTTTAGTGCACTTCTTTTTTTCAGTGTGGTTGGAGCAAAACAGAGGTTAAGAGTAAACTGCTATGGTTCTATTGGTTTGGATAAATGGACAGGTGCCAACAATTACTGCTGGTGTGACTTTTCCCTCCAAGATAAGCATTACT
This sequence comes from Cacajao melanocephalus, assembly GCA_963573385.1. Taxonomy (NCBI): domain Eukaryota; kingdom Metazoa; phylum Chordata; class Mammalia; order Primates; family Pitheciidae; genus Cacajao; species Cacajao melanocephalus. The sequence goes on from CAUYLG010058696.1 coordinate 30,536, forward strand.
ATTACTACTATTTTGTTTCCACCTTTGACAAAATGCCAGCTGGAATTTAGAGTTCTTATTGTGAAAACTAAGGCCTATTCCTCATTGTCTTCTGAATTTCATGACTTTGGGAATAGCCTTTAGTTTATATACTACAGTTACCCCCTCCATAATATAGTGATACCATGGTATTGAGATTGATGTGAGAATTGATGTGTTTACTAGTCAGTCTTCTCACCAGAAAAGACACATTGGCACAGTTTTAGTTGTCAGAAAGGTCAGGAGCAGTTGTTACATCCTCTATATACTTCTGCTTATGATTTGGAGGGCTTAGGGTATGTTGCTGCAACCGTATTTATAACTACTGCTGCTTTTTTTTTTTTTTTTTTTTACTATTTCTGCTTGTTAACTAAATTAATTTTTCCTCATACACTGATACTAGGCATTTGGAATTTAGTAAGTAGCTGAAATTTAAATAAATAGCAAATATGGTATGAGTTTTTCAGGGTTTTTGTTTTTGTTTTTTTGAGATGGCTAGAACAGACACATGGATTGAACATGGTATCTGCCATTGTTGATAATATACTGAGTAATATCGAGGAACAGTGAAGCAAGTGTAGCTTCTAATTTTTTCAATATGGAAGTGAATGTGTGATAAGTGCAGCATAGCTTATCTAACACTACTTGAAAAGAAAATGGAAGTTAAATGATAAGATTTAAGAAGTCATGTTTGCAAAACTCATTTGAATAGTCAGAAGTATAGAAATTCATCATTAGGCAGCTCCTCATATATTTGTTATTATAATCTATGCAATTACAGGTTTTATATATTTTTTTTTCACATTTACTATTAAGGAACTCTTACTCATTTTCTTACCTGTGTGAGTTTGTCAGTGCTACACAAACTAGAAAGAATGTTAATTTGCTGGCCTGCCTCCCTTGAGCTGTTTACCACATTTTTGAGGCAGAATAGAAAAGGAGAGGAACTTAATTGAATGTAATAAACTTTAAAAAATCTTTCCAGGCCAATTGAGCATTCATTTCATTACTGTTAAGACAAGCAGGGAATGATCTATAAAGAGGGAAAATAAGAGGAGCTAGCTGTGAGGACTAAATGAGACAAAGACGAAGAGTACAGCATAGTACAAGGCACATGGTGTCCTCCAAATAGTAATAATAATAGCTATTATTTTTGGTAAGGCCTTGAACTAAATTATACAGGGGACCATGAGTTACCATTGGTATTAATAATAGTAATATTAATATTAGTACTATTAATACTATTATATTTTCAGGTGATAAAGTATACCCAAAAACTTAAAAATTCAGGTTTAAAGATGATGAATTGCCCAGTGAAGTTTACCATCAACCCCTATGGATAAGATGTTCCATTTTAGAGAGTGCTTGGTAGAAACTGCTAGATGGAAAAGTCAGAGGATTCTTTGTTACAGACTACATAGCTTGAAATTTATCTTGTAATAATGCATTGATGGAAAAATACTCTAAGAAGACCTCAATCGTAGATTCAACTTTTAGAGATTTTAGACATCACTGAGTGCGGTGTCAATTTTGAGATACTGCGAGGTTCAGATGATTTGCCCAACGTCATACCATTTGTTAGTGACCAAAGAAGGTCTTGAACCTCAGACATCTGATATGAAGTTATTCCAGTATTCTTTCTATTTTAACAACCTGATAACAGGATGGATATTACAAAAATAGTGCCAAATGTCTAGAGCAAAATATTTTTGTATTTCAACCAAAAAATGAAGAGTTATACACATACGTTGGATGAAATATATATGACTAAACAGACTTTTAAAATTTAAATCAAGACTCTTTCATAGAAGCTGCATAATAAATGCCATTTATAGTTAATTTATTCTATATGTCATATATTTAAAATGCACTTAAAATCAAATATCAAGACTAAATTGTACTCCAGTTGAAAATCCATGGCAATTTTTTCTTTGTCTAAATCCTGGCTGATAATTGTTTATTGCACCCCTTTCTTTTAGAACAATAAAAGCTTGAGAATTATGCTTGGTAATAAGAAAGCATGATTATAGATATAAACGATGTAACAAGAATTCTATCCCTAGTCGTGTGTTGGAAGACTGAGAAACATTGGATTAATGTTGAATAGGTCATTTGCAATTCTGTGCTGTTTGTAGATATATTTTGCTATTCTTAGGAACTTATATATGAGTTTGAAGGTTTTCTGAAACCTGAAAGACATAAAAAAGACAGACTTTTCCTGTAGCATGAAGCAATTCATGGAATACATTGTACATTGTTCTTCATAAACTATGTAACTCTCTATATGGTGATATAGCTTCTTAAGATGGTTAATGGGTTACACGAGATACAGAATAATTGATGTATTCAATAGTTAAAGTACTTATTTGAATTTGGTAACAGATTGTGATCAATAATGATCACAGCTAAAAGATTTGAAATGGCGTCTTGATGAGTTTCCTGGTTGACAAATGGTCACACTCCAGAACATACTACTAAGATTTATGTTAGTCAGACCTGTTGTCATTTGGATATCTGAAGAAAAAAGCTGTCAAGTGAGTACCAGAGATTGGTATTTCAGGATGTGAATAAGACATCATATCCTACAAGCCTTACAAATTTGACAGTCCCCGAACCTATTGTGAGAATAAAGATGTCATGCCTCATATATTTTGTTACAGTGAAAAAAAAGAAATAACATTTTCGTATTTTGGTAGAGAATGAATACAATTAATAGTGAAATACATACCTATAGTAACTATATGTAGTTATAAGAAGAGAGAAAACAATTCAGTGAGGCTCTCCAACTTTAGCGGGGTCTAAAACCTGTACCTTTCCAAGTCCAAAGTGACGAACTCTAACTCTACTAGTAATTGGTTATAGCTTACTTTTTAAAATAAACAAGAAGAATGTCTCCATAGTTATTCATAACATAACAATTGTGAAAATTAAAGTAATTGGATGAGTTGCTTTTATGTAAATTTGATGCATTAGTTTGATGTCCTCATGGTGTTCAGAGAGCTAAGATGTATATATGCAGTTAGACATGAGTCATGCCCTCTATGACGAGTTTAACCATTTAAATCAAATATTTGTTATATATGATTCCTTAAGTACAAATGTTTTTTACATATGGTACCTCAATTTATATAAGATACCTTAAGTTATAAACTGTTTGTTTATAGCAACAAATAAAGCAAAGTATTCAGAATGACTTGTAGCAAGGTACTGAGACATGTGAAGGACTGCCAGATTGTTCTTGATAATTTACTTCCCACCTCTGACTCAGTTTTACATGGTCAGCTTTCAGAAATTAAGCACAAAATATGTTAGCAAAATGAAGGGCACTTTAAAGTTTTCGTTGAGATGTTTTTAAGTCTTAAATAAGATTTCAAACCCGGATATTTGTGGGACCAAAATGATGAATTAAAAGAGAAGGATTCAGTGTATTTTCTGAAAAATTATTACCTATAACTGATATGATCAGTGCCAACCATGAATTACCTATCCCCCATGTAGTAACAGCTAATTTACATTCTTGCACCAGCTCCTTATCTCATAGTAGATCAGGCTTTTTGAGTAGCATGACATCAGTTGATCTGATTTTTGAACATCAGTAGAGCTCAGCAAAGGACTACAGAACTGTATACCCCAGTCAATAAGTTAGACACTTATTAAACCTTTTATAAAAGTATTGGACACTCATCCTCTGACGAGGCAGTGCAACTGGGTGAGAAAAAAACTGTCTTATATATCCTTTAGGTACAGCTCTGATTTCTGATGATATGCTTGCTATAAAGCAATATATTAAAAATGATTCTGGGCCGGGCGCGGTGGCTCACGCCTGTAATCCCAGCACTTTGGGAGGCCAAGGCGGGCGGATCACGAGGTCAAGAGATCGAGGGGCCAACATGGTGAAACCCCGTCTCTACTAAAAATACAAAAATTAGCTGGGCGTGGTGGCGCGCGCCTGTAGTCCCAGCTACTCGGGAGGCTGAGGCAGGAGAATTGCTTGAACCCGGGAGGCGGAGGTTGCAGTGAGCCGAG
>CAUYLG010058697.1:0-49943 GCA_963573385.1 Cacajao melanocephalus
AGAGATAGCATGGGAAGAAAAGCCAGATATAGGTGAAGGGGAGGAAAGCAGCAAATCACACTGCCACGTGTGTACCTATGCAACAATCTTGCATGTTCTTCACATGTACCCCAAAACATAAAATACAATAAAAAAAAAAAATGTTTAAAATAAAAAAAAAAAAGGAAACAGCTTTTTTAAGTCAAAAGAAAAATACTAACAGCATAATAGGAAAATGACAAATGATTATAAACCATAAATTCACAGAATAATGTGGCCAGTAAACAATAAATCTGGCTGGGAGCAGTGGCTCACTGTAATCCCAGCACTTTGGGAGGCTGAAGTGGGTGGATCACTTGAGGTCAGCATTTTGAGACCAGCCTGGCCAACATGGCGAAACCCTGTCTCTCCTAAAAAATACAAAAATTAGCTGAGCACAGTGGCAAGTGCTTGTAATCCTAGCTACTCAGGAGGCTAAGACATGAGAATCACTTGAACCCAGAGGTGAAGCTTGCAGTGAGCCAAGATTGTGCTACTGCACTCCAGCCTGGGTGACAGAGTGAGACTCAAACTCAATAAATAAATAACTCTTAGTAATAATCAATGAAAAGCAGTTATATCCAGATTCAAAAGTAAAACCCTTTGCAGCTGGACCTCAATTCAAATCTTGGATCTGTTACTTAATATCTTTTTGACTTTCAGAAAAACTTTTTTTCAGAAAATATTAAATGAAAATTCTAGGTTGGGCACAGTGGCTCACACTTGTAATCCCAGCACTTTGGGAGGCTGAGGCAGGCAGATCATTTGATGTCAGGAGTTCAAGACCAGCCTGGCCAACATGGTGATACCCTATCTCTACAAAACATGCAAAAATTAGCCAGGTGGGCTGGACGTGGTAGCTCACATCTGTAGTCTCAAGCACTTTGGCAGGCCGAGGCGGGTGGATCACTTGAGGTCACAAGTTCGAGACCAGCCTGGTCAACATGGTGAAACCCTTTCTCTACTAAAAATACAAAAAAATTAGCCAAGTGTGGTGGCAGGTGCCTGTAGTCCCAGCTACTTGGGAGGTTTGAGAAACTGAGGCAGAAGAATCACTTCAACCTGGAAGGCAGAGGTTGCAGTGAGCAGAGATCACATCACTGCACTCTAGCCTGGGAGACAGAGTGAGACTCCATCTCAAAAAAATAAATAAATAAAATTGTAATCCCACGAGACGAAGGCTGCAGTGAGCCGAGATTGTGCCACTGCATTCCAGCCTGGGCAATAGAGTGAGACTCTGTCTCAAAAAAAATTTAAATAAATGGAAAATTCCAGAAATGGTTCATAAGTTTTAAATTGTGTGCCATTCTGAGTACCACAATGATGACATCTCACAGTGTCCAGCTCCATCCTGCTGAGGATGTGAATCATCTCTTTGTCCAGCATTTTCACACTGTAGATGCTACCTGCCTGTTAGTAGCTTAGTGGTCACCTTGGTTATCTGATCAACTGTCATAGTATCATAGTGCTTGCTTTCAAGTAACCCTTATTCTACTTAACACTGGCACCAAAGCACAAAAGTAGTGATGCTGGCAATTTAGATATGCCAGAGAGAGGCCATAAAGCGTTTTCTTTAAGTGAAAAAGTAAAAGTTCATGACTTCATAGGAAAAGAAAAAAAATCTCATGCTGAGGTTGCTAAGATCTACAGTAAGAACTAATCTGATATCCATGAAACTGTGAAGAAGGAAAAACAAATTGTTCATAGTATATATAGCATTTGGTACTATCTGTGGTTTCAGGTAACTGAGGGTCTTAGAACACACCACCATGGACAAGGGGGGACTATTGTATGCACTTTCTGTAGGCAAATATGTGCTTGATAAAATGTAGCCATACTTATCTTAAAAGAAAGCAAGGCAATACAATTTTTAACATTTCAAACAAGGGCTCAAGCGATTCTCCTGCCTCAGCCTCCCAAGTAGCTGGGATTACAGGTGCCCACCACCATGCCTGGCTAATTTTTTGTATTTTTAGTAGACACGGAGTTTCACCATGTTGGCCAGGCTGATCTCAAACTCCTGACCTCAGCTGATCCACCCACCTTGGCCTTCCAAAGTGCTGGGACTATATGCATGAGCCACTGTGCCTGGCCTCTAATTAGTTTTTTAGGGCTCCACTCATACATCTAAGTTATCTAACCAAGGTTTACCGGATATTAGGAAAGACGGAGACCAAAGCAAACAAACAATAAGAGGTTTAGGAGGAACACAAAAACTGGAAATATTCCTTTAGTGAAGGTAGAATGTATAATCATTGAGGACGATGATAGTTCCTAGTGAATTTGTTTGGAGTACACTGAATAATTGTTGGCAGTAAAAAACAGGCAAAAATGTTTAAGAGCCATGCCACAGAGGATTTTCTATTTCACTTGAAGGAGTTTGCAATTTATTTGATTAGGCCATAGGGAAGTAATTAAGGACATAAAAGGGAATAGCTAGCATGACCAGGTTTGCATTTTGACAAGTTTATTCAGATAGCCCTAAGGTGAACAGACAAAAGGAGGAAGAAATTACAGGCAAATGGACAAATTAAGAGGTTACCAAAGTAATGCAAACAAGAAAAATACAGTTCTAAGATAGGACTGGAGTAGATGAGATAAATATGAAATGCTTAGAAGAGATAATCAAAAGGACTTAGGAATCTGCTACAAATTTGAAATAGGAGAGAGGAAAGACTCAGAAATACTCCTCAAATTTTTGGTTGGGCAAATAGATGGTGGTGAATTAATGGAAATATGGAATAATATAAAGGGAGCTAAAATCTTAGGGAAATAATGAATTTTGTTTTAGACATGTCGAATTTGAGGTGCTTACAGACACAGAACTGCCCAGCAAGCATAGTGAAACATGAATCTAGAGGTTAGGTGAGCAATTAGGCTGAATCTGGAGATATAGGTTTGGTTATCAATTAGATCACTCAAGGACAGTATAAAGAACAGCAATTTTCAGTGTGTGCATGTGTGCATGACAAAGAGGTAGCTGACACTCACTGCCTTTGTCCATTAGGGAACTATTGTGGGTCCTCCTCAGATCTGCTGGGACAAAATTTTAAAAGGTTAAGAATCACAGATTTGGGTGGCAAATGAAAATAAAACTTCAAAGGAGATTATAAAAAAGGAATGGTAAGAGAAGTGGAGAAAAAGCAGGAGAAAGTGGTAACAAAGGAGTAAAAGTGAGAACAAGTACTTATTATTTATGTCCAATATGCTATGCCTCCCTGAAATATAAAGAACAGAGGACATGGCTTCTGTTATCTGACTGAGTTTGTAATTACACCGTTGTAAAAAGACTGACACAAGACAATGAGATGGAGAAAAAAGAAAAGAGAAGGGGGCGTGTTAACAGTATGTCAAGTAAAATTGGTTTGCTTATTTCATAACTACTAATAAATTTTTACTGAGCAGCCTCCAAACTCATTAAATAGCCTGAATATAAGAAATACATTATTACATGATTAAAACAGCCAGTTTTTTTTTTTTTTTTTTTGAGACGGAGTCTCACTCTGTCACCAGGCTGGAGTGCCATGCATGGCATGATCTTGGCTCACTGCAACCTCCGCCTCCTGGGTTCAAGCAATTATCCTGCCTCAGCCTCCAAAGCAGCTGGGACTATAGGCACGTGTCACAAAACCCAGCTAATTTTTATATTTTTAGTAGAGACAGGGTTTCACCATGTTGGCCAGGATGATCTTGATCTCTTGACCTTGTGATCCTCCCACCTCAGCCTCCCAAAGTGCTGGGATTACAGGCGTGAGCCACTGTGCCCAGCTAAACAGCCAGTTTTTTTAAGAGTACGAAGTAATACCAATCTTTACAAATATTTTATAAATTATAATATAGCATCTAATTGTTCATGTGCACAGTTAATTCAACTCAATACACGCAATAAGAGTTATCTAATTATCAAACAAATTGATCAAGTGCTGAATTTAAAATAACCAGGCTTATGAAGATTCTATCTAATAGATTTCTCCTTATTGAATGTGTATCCACTAAGTTTAGAACATATAATGTCTAAGGTCACTTAAATGATTAGACTCCCCATCATCTTTACCAAGATATAGTTTATCTTGACTATTCAGTTCATAAGAAAATGCTCCTGATTTAATATAAAGCAAATGAGGAATAATATAAAACTGTATAATTATAGCCTATTTTTTAAAAGGACAAAAATAGGTACAACTAACAGATTAAAATATTTAAACGCTAATAGGTGGACAACAGATTTTCATGTTCTTATTTCTACCTTCTAAAACATTCTCCACAATGAACCATATTACTTTTACAATGAGAAAAAAAAATCTAATAAAATATTTTCTCCTCAACTAGATTTCCAAAGAGGTAGAAAGCGGCTAGAGATTTAAAGTATCAATTATTTATATGAGTATCTGTTGGAAGCACTTACATATTTTCATTTGTAAGGGTCTCATGTCTCTTAACATAAATGCAGAAAGGGAAATTATTTTTATTTTTTCTCTAAGTCCCCACAATCCAAATTCCTATGCTCTGCAAAGAGGCATTGCAATGTCAGGGCCTAATCCAAAAAATATTTGTAAAAATGAATTCTCTGAAACTAATTTGTTAGGTCAACAACTTTTTCCTACCTCCCTATGCTAATATTTGTTATGGTTGAACCCAGCAAATCAGTAAATACTGTCCCGATTTAAAAAAAAAACACATATTGTGCCTTGATATGTACTTTTATGTACTAGTTTTAATTTAATGTCATTTAAGTAAATCAAAATTCTTAGGATTTGAAAATATTACTGGTAATATTTCTTCAAAAAGTTCTAAATTTAAAAAAATAAGTGATTTTGAAAGAGTTTCAACATTTTTATGTTTAATGTGTTTATAAGGATAAATGTATACTCTACTTATTTTCATTGAACTTTAACAATTTCTATCCATCCGTCTATCAATCAGTCAATCAAGACAGGGTCTCACTAAGTTGCCTAGACTAGCCTCAAACTCCTGGGCTCATGCAATCTTCCCAGCTCACCTCCTGAGTAGTAAGTGTGTGCTACCACACCCTTTTCTCTTTAGAATGGTTGATGGTAAACTTAGTAAACACAGACGGAGTTCAGAAACTCAGTAAAAGTAAAAATATTACATTTAAAAGTTAATGGTACTCAGATTAGTTGCTACAAACCCACTTTATAGGCCTTTAGATATTTTTTCCCACAGGTTGAGCAGACCTAGTAGTCAGAATTAATTATGGGACTTTACTGATTAGTCAGGCTGCCCAAGGGAAAATGAGCTATTGGACAATGATAAATAACTAAAGCTTGCCTAGTTCAGTACCAAAATTTATTTCAACTAGTTTTAAAAGAAATATTTCTAAAATGTTTAAACTGCTTTCCTTCTTTTTAGGCAGAGTATATTATTCAACACAACTTAACCTTTAGGATGACTAAAGGATACCATCATAGCATTTTAATTACGCACAATGATACTTAGGAACCCAGAGTGATACTTGTGTTGTTTATCCATTCACTGGAAAGTTTCAGACCATCCTAGACTCTGTTTTCTGTCTTTTTACCTCTTGCTACCTCTTCCCTTGCTGTCTACCTACTTGTTTCTAGCAGAACACTCATTTCTAATTGGTTTCCCAACCTACAGCAAATAAGAAACAACAAAGCAATCAAGTTTCATTCATTAAACATTCAGAGATGAAAAATACAATCCTAGGCAGTCCCTGAAACATTCACAACTTAATTATGCTACACAGGGTGCTATGGGAATCCACAGAAGCATCTGACCCGGAGTCTGGGGATTTCAATGATGACTTCCTGGAGGAGCTAGTTCTTAAACTAAGACATGAAGAGTGAATAAATAGCATTTCATAAGCAAAAGAAAGTGAGAGAATGGGCAGAAGAAAAGATCAAGTGCACAGACAGAAGAAATAAGATGGTAATAATAAAAATAATGATATCTCACATTTATTAAAAACTTCTGTGAATTAACTTATTAAATCCACATACCAATGCTATGAGGCACAGTTATTCCTATTTTACAGACGAGGAAACTGTGGCACAGAAAAAACTGTTGCATCCAAGGTCCACACTTAGTTAAGTGGCAAAGTCAAGATTTGCAGTCTGGCTGTAAAGTTCACACTCTGAATCACCACACTATATTGCTTATCTGTGCAAAATTATGACAGCAAGAGAGAATTCAGTGTTTTGAGCAATCTACTATGAGTGATTTACTAAAGCTGGAAGGTTGTATAGTGCCTGAATATTGTGAAAAATGAGGCAGAAACCAGATCTGAGAAGCCTTGTATGCCAGGTACAGGTGTTTAGATTTTATCCTGCAGGCAGTAAGAGCCATCCAGCAGAAGAGTAGCAAGCTCACTCTGACTTTGATAAAGACCTTAATGAAATAAGAATGGAGAGAAGCCAAAGGCTCAAAGTACAGGTAGAAGGTTATTCCAGAGCTCTATGTGAGACATGATAAAGACCTGAACTAAAGCAATAGAAGTGGTTCTTTTTTTTCTTTTCTTTCTTTCTTTCTTTTTTTTTTTTTTTTTGTGGAGATGGTGTGTCACTCTGTGGCCCGGGCTGGTGTGCCATAGCAAGATCTCAGCTCACTGCAACCTCCACTTTCCGGGTTTGAGCAATTCTCCTGTTTCAGCCTCCTGAGTAGCTGGGATTACAGGCATGTGCCACCACGCCTGGGTAATTTTTGTATTTTTTTTTAGTAGAGACGGGGTTTCGCCATGTTGGCCAGGCTGGTCTTGAACTCCTGACCTCAGGTGATCCACCCGCCTCAGTCTTCCAAAGTGTTGGGATTACAGGTGTGAGCCACCACGCCCGCCCGGCCAGAAGTGGTTCTATTTAGGTATTTCCTGCTACTAATCCTATGGAAAGGAGGAGAAAAACTAGAGAAAATTAGGATGTCAAATTCATAGAACTTATGACCAGAACAAGGAAAACTCGTGATAGGGAAAAAATGAAATAAAGTTGTAGCCAAAGCAGAAAACCGATTCTGAGAGCAGTGGACGTGGTATAAAAGATTCATTTTAGACATAATTGAGGTACTTGTGAAATAACATTTTTTAAAAATCAGCTAACACTTATATTGAGCTTCCTATATGTGAGGCACTAGTCAAAGAAGTTTACATGCATTGATCCACTGAATCATGAAGGCAACACTATGAGGTATTAACTTCTTTTTACGTGAGGCATCTGAGAAGTTAAGCAACTTGCTCAGGGTCATGCAGCAATAAAGGGGCTGAGCTGGGATTTGAACCCAGGTATCCTGGTTTAGAGGGCTTCTGTCTTTAATAGAGACATGACAATTGTATAAATCAGTTTGACACTCAAGAATTGTTTAAAGATAAGGATTTGGCACCAGCTAGCTCGGTTAGTAGATAATAATAAAAACAAAGATAAGGATTTGGAAGTCATCAATATATACAGATGGCAGCTGAAGCCATAAGTATTGAGTTAGATACAGAGTACGCAGTCTATATCTCTAAGTGTGGTCCTTCAATCACTTAGGTAAGAATACTCTGAGGATGTTTATTTTTAAAAAGCATACAGATTGCTGGGCCTCACCAAGGTCTATGGAAACAGACATTCTAAGGCCAAGGCCCAGAAATATTTGGATTAACTACCCAACTGATTTTTATATAAATTAAAGTTTGACGATCACTAAAGGAATGAGCAAAGAAATGTGTAACAATGACATTGAGTTTATTAGAAGTGTGTCTACAATAAGAGCAAGCAAATTCTGACCAAGTATGGTAGTAGGGGCCTGGGCAAGTGTCTGATGAGTTTTTGATCAGATCTAAGCCACAATACATTATAAAATGTATTATTCTTTCATGTACCACCAACACCAAAACAACAAAATACCCCAAATAGGAGGCCTCCCATGTAAAGCTAGAACAACAAAAGGGCTACGAATGCAATATAAGCAAACAAACGATAAACCCAGCATTCAGAAAAAGACAGCAAGGAAACCTGAAAGTCTCTACTGTACCCAAGAGGGAAGGAATTTTATCTAAAAGACAGTACTCACTTAGCTTTGCAGTCTGAATTCATATCACCAGTGGGGTCAAAAACAAAACACATCAAAACCAACAAAGACAAAACAAAACAAATATTTCAGGCAGATAATTTAACTTAAAGTGGTCTCAGATTGGTAGTAGTGCAGAGCGAAATGCAAAACCTTTCTGAAGTAATCTGACTTCAATTAAGGCCAATAATGATTACCAAGACATTTCTCTATTTTAGACATTTTTTAATTTCTAGAATTTCTAAAAATATGTGTCTTAGAGCCACTGAAATACAGTTGATGGAATGCATACCAAGCTATACGCTCAACGCTTAGAATCTTTGGGGGTGGGTTATTTTTGGGTTCTCAAACGTACTTTATAATTTCATATAGGTGATTTATTTTTAAAATAACTATAAAACAAAGACACTACTAAAAAATATAAAATTGTTTCCCTTTCCATCACATTTAACCATATTTATAATTCCTCTAAATATAAAAAGTCATCCATTTTAAAACAAGAACCCCAAAGAGTGAGATCAGACCACTAATGCCTTAGACTCTATGTAAATGCTTCCACACGCTGGGATTTTGATAATGAAATTGCAAAATTCACCACAGGCCCTGGCAACTGTCCCGACTTAAAAAGACAAACAGCAAACTTTGTTTCTGACAAGGATGATGATTTACAGTCCTACTCTGACGTCTGATATTCCCTCTTTTGCTCACAGGCCACAAACACTAACTTAATATTTTCATTACATCCAGAGTATCCTGGCTCTTTTTAAGAAAAATTAATCCCTTCTCAACAATGCCACAGTGAAAAAAATTCTTTTATAACTTCTATAATTTTCCAGAAAAGCAGTGTTTTCCTAATTCAAACATACATTCCCCATCTATTCCAAGAGTAGTACAAACTCTGCACAAATTATGCACCATGGTTGCTCTGGGATCTTTTAAAACTGCATTTCAATGTACAGCAAACACATCATCCAAAGGAGTTGCTAGACAGCCAAAATTGCTTTAGAATGAAAATAAACACCAACTGATCGTTGTAGAGAGTTTTATAATCCAAAAGGGTGACTTACAAATAAACCAGGTATTCAAAGGACCACTGCTAACTCCCCCATTTTTAGTGGGTTAAGGTCCTCCGAGTCATTCTCACAACACAGTCCTGTCTAGAGCAACTGATACAAAAATTCTAATCTAACTCTCATCCTTGCCACATGCCATACCCCACTAGAGCACCTCTTTCACTCAGGAAAACTATCCTACCCCCAGATCAAATGTTTACCTATGAGTTAGTGAGTGAGTGAGTGTATATGTGTCTGTCTGTGTAAGTACAGGAATTTTCTAAGACTGCAGAAAGTGAACTAACATTTTCCACATCCCTATCTATAACTGAAGATTCACTTTCCCCAGAGAAACAAGGGAATAATGGTTTTATAGTGACACTATGTTTCTAACCATTTTATGACAATATTGTTTCTTTGTGGAACTGTGTAAAATCCACGAATATGAATGTCAACCTACTTAGTATTTCTTGGGACGATATCTGTTAGTATAATTTTTGTGCCATAAATATTTAATTTAAAACATTTAAAAAGTAGCCCATAATCCCATTATACAGAACCCCCATTAACACGTTCTTTTTCATATCCACAGGTAACCCAAACCTAAACAGCACAGAAAGTCACAAAATGAAAAGTAAAAAATTTTCTATTCCTGGACTGCTGATTCCCAACTATACACACTATTTTCCCCTCCCCGAAGATAATCACCATCAACAGTTCTTGAGAACAGAAAGAAAAACAATTATTTGTATACCTAAGCACTTTTCTTTTGGAGACTTTCCTATCATATGCATCAATTTGCAGGCAATGCAGAAAACGGTTCATCTTAGAATACAGCAATCTTTTTAATGCCTAGAAATGTTACCTTCATAAGGACTTTTGTTTGTATAATGCATTTTCATGTTTTCATGTACCTGTAACCTAGATTATTTGATAACAAAGTATAGCATAGCGGTTAAGAGGTAGGCTCTACAGCAAAACTCCTTGGGGATAAATCCTGTGTGATCTGCAGTAAGTTTCTTAAACATTCCCCCTATCTACAAAATGGGAATAGTATGACTACCTATTTAAGATAATTATATGTAATGAATCAACATGAACTACTAGAATAGAGCTTAGTGCGCAATAAGCACTCAATAAATGTTGGATATTACTGATAATCAGAAATCTTTATACTCTGGATATTTCATCCACATTTTTGTCAGTAAAACCACTGATGTGCATGATACTAAGAAACCACAAAATCAAAAAATCTCTTTTGAACTATCAAAAACTGCATTATATCCAGTGTTTCTTAACATTATATCATACTATAATCCTAATGTCTCCAGTAATCTATAAACCGTGCATGATTTTCACAAAGTGAAATGCTTGATTTCCCACATTTAACCTACTTATAACTTTATACTGCTCCTGCACAAACCTACTTTTTACACTTAATGCCTTCTCTAGGCCCAGCCCTTCTTCTTCTTTTTTTTTTTTTTTAAGAGATGACGACTCGCTCTGTCACCCAGGCTGGAGTGTAGTGGCGCAATCTTGGTTCACTGCAACCTCTGCCTCCCGGGTTCAAGCAATTCTCCTGCTTCACTCAGCCTCCTGAGTAGCTGGGATTACAGGTGCATGCTGCCATGCCCGGCTAATTTTTTGTATTTTTAGCAGAGATGGAGTTTTACCATGTTGCCCAGGCTGGTCATGAACTCCTGAGCTCAGGCAATCGCCTGACTCAGCCTCCCAAAGTGCTGGGATTATAGGCGTGAGCCATCCCGCCTGGCAGGTCCAGCACTTCTTAAGAGACAATATCACTTTGGAGTTTGCACTGATGTATTTGTTCTTTACTTTTGCCTAAGATAATAATAATTTTATCAAGTACTGACTATGATTTCTCTGCATTTTAACAGAGTTCATTTCTACTTGAATGTCCCAAAGGCACCTCAAATGTATACCCAAAACTTAAAATACCATCTTTGGCCTAAAAACAGTTTTTCTTCCTATATTCATAATCTCACTTAATAGGATCATCCTCCTACTCCCCAACCTCAAGTCCTGAGGATGTCAACACCTAAAACACTTCTTGAATCAACTATCCTCTCCCATCCTTACCACCACTGATTAGGTGTCCTAGCCTAGGCCCTCATCATTTACTGCCTGGACCATTACAGTAGCCTTTTGAAGTGATTTTCCTACCCCTTATTGTGTTTCACTAAAAGTCTCTTTTACCCTGCCCCTAGACTGATCTACCTAAAATTAAAATCCAGCCATGTTACTTCAATGCTTAACTCTTCAATGACTGCAGAATAAAGACCTTCTCAGGGCATATAGGGCTCTGATGACTCATTATCTAGTTATTTTCTCCTGCCCCTGCTGAGTGAACACATTTCTAGTGTTCATAGTGTTCTCTCTTCCAGGAATATTCTTGTCCATTATGAAAGACACAGTTTATCAGTTAAGCTGACCATGAAGCTTTCCCTTTCCTGGCTTCCTGAGGCTGGGCTAATTAACTTTCCTCTGTGCATACCTGTATGTTTAATATATAATAAACAATAACCTGTTCATGTCTTCCCCATTGAACTGTAAGCCTTGAGGACAGAGATCAAAGTCTCATTCATTTTTGTAATCTCAGCACCTAATTTAATACTTAACAAATGCTTGCTAAACTGACATGAATTAAAAGCTATGTGGAGCTCCAAGACAAAACCTATTGAAAAGTCATAGCAATATAAGGTAAAAGGAAGATGTCTATGCCATTCACATCAGAGAGAGTGCTAGCTACTGAATGCAGTGCCTGAGTTATTCTGTGATGAAGCAATACAAACACAGGTTTGTCACACACATTTCTCTCCTTGGTACTGAGAGCACCAAAGTCATAGTTCCAATTCTTATTCTTATTAGCAAGCCTCAGTATGTTAACTACAGTGACTTTTGACCCATATGTCTGAGGTGAACAACTGTTTTGAAAGGCTGAAGTAATCTACTGATGCAAAGAGATGTTGAGAAGCTGCAGAGAGATACCATTAAGCCCTTACTTTTTTTTCAAACCAGACTTGTTGGCACAACTGTTAAAGTCTTAACAGCCTATGTTGTCAAATAGCCCAGAGGGCAAAAGGACAAAACCTGATTTTCCTGGCTAGCCAAGGTGGGAGCTTAATTAATTAATAAAAATATATTTTTCTGGCCGGGCGCAGTGGCTCACGCTTGTAATCCCAACTCTTGGGGAGGCCAAAGCAGGTGGATTACCTGAGATCAGGAGTTTGAGACCAACCTGGCCAACATAGTGAAACCCCATCTTTACTAAAAATACAAAAATTGGCTGGGCATTGTGGTGGGTGCCTGTAATTCCAGCTACTTGGGAGGCTGAGGCAGGAGAATCACTTGAGCTCAGAAGGCAGAGGTTGCAATGAGCCGAGATCATGCCACTGCACTCCAGCCTGGGCGACAGAGTGAGACTCCATGGACCTGTGGGGTGGGGATGGAATGATTCAAGCACATTACATTTATTGTGCACTTTGTTTCTATTATTATTACATTGTAATACATAATGAAATAATTATACAACTCACCATTATGTAGAATCAGTGGGAGCCCTGAACTTGTTTTTGCAACTAGATGGTCTCATCTGGTGGTGATGAGAGACAGTGACAGATCATTAGGCTTTAGAATTCTCGTAAGGAGCATGCAACCTAGATCCCTCATATTCACAGTTCGCAATAGGGTTTGTGCTCCTGTGAGAATCAAATGCCACTCCCGACCTGACAGGAGGTGGAGCTCAGGTGGTAATGCGAGCAATGGGGAGTGGCTGTAAATACAGATGAAGCTTCGCTTGCTCACCTGTTGCTCAACCTCTGTTGTGTGGACTGGTTCCTAACAGGCC
Organism: Cacajao melanocephalus; assembly: GCA_963573385.1. Lineage (NCBI taxonomy): Eukaryota > Metazoa > Chordata > Mammalia > Primates > Pitheciidae > Cacajao > Cacajao melanocephalus. The sequence goes on from CAUYLG010058697.1 coordinate 12,958, forward strand.
ACAGACCAGTACTAGTCCATGGCCAGGGGGTTGGGGAACCCTGATCTAGATAACCTATCTAGAAAATGTAATTTCAAAACATACATTTGTACAATAGCATCAGAAACTACATGTATGATAGGAATACGGGCAAATAAAAATCGGTAAGGGCATTGTGAAAAAGAACAAAAAGATGGGACTGTTCTTCTAGTTATTAAGATTTATTATAGCACTTTAGTCATTAAAATAGTGGTATAGGCCTGAGGTGAGACAAAGAGATTGATAAAAAAGAGAGTAAATAAACTCTTACATATGTGGGAATTTGCTATATAAAAAAGAGAGCATTTCCACGGAGAAAATTGGCTATTCAATATTCACTATGCCAGGATAATATGCTATCCACACTGTAAAATATAAACATATATCTCTACTCCATGCCAAACACAAAAACAAATGCCAGCTAGACTGAACACCTACATGTGAACAACAAACCTTTGTTTTAGAAGAAAATATAGAGAATGTTTCAGACTTTGGGTAAGAAGAAATTTCTTAAGACAATTTACAAATCAAAAAAGGAAAAATGATAAAACTATATTAAAATTAAAATTTCTATACAACAAAAAACATCATTGATAATATCTTTAAAAAAGCAACATACATAACAAAAAAGATTAGTATCTGAAATACAGAAACAAGTTCTATCCTATAAATCACTAAGAAAAATACAAAGCTCAATTAATAAAGGGACAAAAGGTACAAATGGAAGTTAAAAGACATGAATAGTCAAAAGAACAAAAACATATTCTACTTCACTGATCAGGAGAATGCAAATTCAAACAATACAGAAATTATTTTACAGCCAATAGATTGACAAAAATTTTAAAAGAAGCCTATCAGGACCCAGTGCAGTGGCTCATGCCTGTAATCCTAGAACTTTGGGAGGCTGAGGTGGGAGGACTGCTTGAGCACAGGAGTTCAAGATCAGCCTGGGCAATACTGTGAGATCCCTTTTCTAAAAAAAATTCTTTTTAATTAGCTGGGTGTGATGGCATACACCTATGTTCCCAGCTATTTGTAGGGCAGAGGCGGGAGGATCACTTGAGCCCAGAAGGCTGAGGCTTGCACTCTGTTCAGGGCAAAAGAGTGATGTTTCAAAAGAAAAAAAAAAACCCAAAAAACAAAAACAAAAACAAAAGCCTATCAATATTAAGTTTTGTAATGGATGTGGGGAAATGAAAATTCCCATGAAGTGCTGGTGGAAGTGTAAACTGGTAAACTTAACATTTTAGAGAACTTGAAAAATGTGATGCTGTGTATAGCCTATAACTCAGTATCCACTTCTCTGTATTTATGAGTGAACCCTAGAGAAAATGGCACATAGCTGGAGATATGTATAATGATGTTCACTGGTGCATTGCTTGCAACAGAAAATAATTTTAAAAGACCCTAAATATACATTAATAGGGCCTGGGTAAATAAGTTGTATCATATTGATACAATGAAACAAACTGTATACCAGCTAAAATTTAAAAACAAGATCTACATTTAGCAATGTAGGAAAGCTCTGAAAATATATTGTTGAGTAAAACAGAAAGCAAGTTACAGATAGTAAGATGTCTTCTATGTAACATTTTCTTAAAAGGCAGAGACAATATATGACTGTGCCAACAGCACTTTCAAACATATGTGATATTTTATTTCATTGAAAAAAAAAACTAAACTAAAGCAAATTAGGCAAAATGTTAACATCTGTTCATTCCAAGGGGTAGTTTAACAGGGTATTTATTTTATTACTTTTATTTTAATTTTTGTTTGAAATATGTAATGCTTTTCAAAATGATGCAAAATTTTAGTATCTTACCCCATATATGTATACATTCACATAAAACGTGGATAAGAAAAATAAGTAGAAAAATAAGAATAAAGTCAGTACTGAGATTGGTTTATAAAATTCATATTGTATGTTGGGTATATGTGCTAGAGTTGGCTCACAAATCTTTCAAGAAGAGCAAAATGAATATAGACTTAGCAATTATTGGTTTTTAAAAATCTATCCATTAATATATATCAGAAATACTAGAGATTTAGTTATTCAAAGCACCCTACAGTAAATTGTGAGACACCAAAAACAGAAAAACAGGAGAAAATACTCAAGAGTAAACTTGATGTAAGTGGTTTATTCATTTATTCCTGAAAGATGCAAGCAAAATAACATAGAAAATAGGGAGACGGTATTCTGAGAATAGTATGTATGACAGTGTTTCAGAAAGTACGTTTTTGAAAGGTTGAAAAGAATATCATTCAAATCAATCTTGTTCAGGAATTCAAATTGATCTTGGTAAGGAAAACTTAAAAATAAAAATGTACTTATTCAAATTTAAGAGCCTTTATGATTCACTTGGGCAATACACACACACCCCACACATAAAGGTACACATATAGTACTTGGTTGACAAGACATTTTTCAAAAGCCAAAAGAAAAACTAAGGAAGCATTTAGATGTTACTATGTAACAAATAATTCCTTTAAAACTTAAGTTGAAGTCAGTTATCATAGAAAGAGATATTTTAAGTTTACAGGGTTTCAGTGATTCATTGAAGGGTCAAACTACTGTGGAAAAATCACAGGTAGATTTTTGCAACCTTGTAAGACTAGGCAAAAAAGTAGCAAAGAAACAGCAATATAGACAAATAACAAGGTAATTCAATTGGAGAATAATATTCTTAATTGTAGAAAGTCTTCCTAACAATTTGCACTTACAGCACTCAGCCAACCACACATTCTGAAAATAGATAACTAAAATGGAACTGTTAGTCCTTTTTCCTGATATGTTCCAGATAAAGCTCTCCCTGGCCTCATCTTTAGGCTGACTTTAAGTCTCTCTTTCAAAGAACAGTTTTGAAGAATGGCACCAATATAGTTATACAGATTCAGTACAATGGTCTTTAAAAAAAAGTTTTGCACCTTTTCATATCATTGATCAAAATAATAATTTCAGATCCAGCAGAAACTTTATTAATAAAAATAAAAATCTAGGCACAGACCTTACACCTTTTACAAAAAACTAACTCAAAAATGTATCATAAACATATACACAAAACAAAATGACCTCGGGTACGGCAATGACTTTTTAGATGTAACACCAAAAGCATGATACATGAAAGCTGGACTTCACTCAAATTAAAAATTTCTGCTTCGTAAAAGACACTATTAAGAGAATGAAAAGCCACAAACTTGGAGAAAATATTTGCAAAATGCATATCTGATGTAGGACTTGTGGACCAAAATATACAAAGCACTCTTAAAATTTAACAGTAAGCTGGGCATGGAGGTGCATGCCTGTAGTGCTAGCTACTTTGGAGGCTGAGGCAGGACTGCTTGAACCAAGGGGTTTTAGGTTACAGTTAGCTATATGACAGTGCCATTGCACTCCAGCCCGGGTAACATAGTGAGTCCCTGCCTCTAAAAAACAAAAACACTCAACAGTAAGAATAATTAAAAAATGGACAAAAGATCTGGACACCTCCCCAGACATGATATACAGGCACCAAATAGGCATATGAAAAGATGCTCAACATACGTCACTGGAGAATCACAAATTAAAACAATAATGAGATACCATTACATACATATTAGCACAGCTAAAATCCAAAACACTAACAACACCAAATCCTGGCAAAGATGTGGTGCAACAGGAACTCTCATTCATTGGTGGGAAATATAAAACGGTACTGCTGCTTTGAAAAACAGTTGTGAGTTTCTTACAAAGCTAAGCATAGGGTTACCTGAGATCCAGCAATCACATTCCTAGATGAGTTAAAAACTTATGCCCAGAAAACGCCTGCACATAAATTTTTAGGACACTTTATTCATAATTGCTAAAAACTGGAAGCAACTAAGAGGTCCTTCAAAAGGTAAATAAGCAAACTGTGATATACCTATACAATGGATTATTTTTCAGTGACAAAAACAAACGAGCTCTCAAGCCATGCATAAAAAGACATAAAGGAACCATAAATGCACATTGCTAAGTAAAGGAGCCAGTCTAAAAGGCTACATACTGCATCACTCCAACTATAAGACATTCTGGAAACCGTAAAACATACAGACAATAAACAGATCAGTGGTTGTGAATAGGCAGAACAATGGGAGTTTTTAGGGTGGTGAAACTATTCTATATGATACTATGTAACTGTGGGTACCTGGCATTACACATTTGTTAAAACCCATAGAACCCATACAACACAAAAGTGAAACCTAACACAAACTACAGACCTTAGAATTAGAAATAAAAATATCTAGTCCAGTCCCTTTATTTTACAGATGAAGACAGTGAGGTCCAGAAAGATCAACCAAATGTTATGGCTGACTTTGGGAGGCTGAGTGGGCAGATTGCCCGAGATCAGAAGTTTGACACCAGTCTGGCCAACATGGTGAAACCCTGTCTCTACTAAAAATACAAAAATTAGCTGGGCATAGTGGCATATGCCTGTAATCCCAGCTACTTGGGAGGCTGAAGCACGAGATTCACTTGAACCCAGGAGGCAGAGGTTGCAGTGAGTCAAGATTGCACCATTGCATTCCAACCTGAGTGACAGAGCAAGACTCTGCCTCAAAAAAAAAAAAAAAAAAAAAAGATTAAGAGAGTTACCAAAAGTTACACAGAAAAAACTGAGAGTTTAGGTCACAGCTGCAATCTAGTATTATAAACAAAGTTTTAAAAAATAGGCTGTGGTGGATTTGGGAAGTTATTAACTCAATTTAGCCCAGCTAGTGTTTGTATTGGGCTACCATTAAAAGACCTTGGAAACTTTCTAACACCCAAGATATTAAACACAATAAAAGTGCAATGAATAAAGAATTCAGGGTAAGTTTTTATTCTTTCACTTGCAAGTGTAATGTAAATAACCAGAGCTGATGAAATGACACCTCAAGAAAGCAGAAAAAAGCCTGGGCAATAGCAAGACCCTGTCTCTATTAAAAAAAAAAAAATTAACCATTTGTGGTTAACACAGGTACACACCTGTAATTCCAGCTACTCAATAAGCTAAAGCAGAGCCCAGGAGTTCAAGGCTGCAGTGAGCTATGATCACACCACTCCACTCCAGCCTGGGCAACAGAGACCCGGTCTCTAAAAATAATAATTAACTACTTAAAAAATAAAATAAAGCAGAAAGTATTTCTAATGGAAAGCCAGAAGAACAAATATTTCAACTCTATGCTTGGTACCAAAAAAAAAAATTGTAATGAGAAAAAAGCTATTGTGCTAAGCCACATATTACATACTCAGCCTTTTTTGAGGAAGTGATAGAACATTATAAAGAAATGAAGAACACGAGCCTTGTCTGGAGGCATATTGGCATGGCTTTATTAACTACGCATTTTGGGGCAAGTTATTTGAAGTCTCTGGGCTTCAGCTTCCTTATGTGTAAAAATGGAGATAATAGTACCTTTCATAGGTTTAACATGAGACTTAAAGAGATAACCTATGTAAAATGACCCGGCACAGAGTAAATGCACTATGAATATTAGCTATTATTATCAATAATGGTAATATAACAGATTATTTATATATATTTAGGGTATTAAGCAGATGTCTCAACACTTTTTACAATCAGATAGGACACAGGAAAACAAACATACAAGCAAAGGAAATGGTACCAAGCACTTTGATGCAATACATGCATTATTTTGTGCTATCTTCTTAACAAGTCTATGAGGTAGGTAGTCCAGCCAGCGGTCAGCAAGAATTTTGAGAACACCTACCTATCATGTGCAAATCACTGTTTAAGGCACCGGGAGTACAGTGGTAAACAAGACCGAGTCCTCGCTCTTGAGGAGCTCATATTCTCATGAGGAAGAAAAGATAAGAAGCATGAAATAAATAAATATGTTCAAGTGGATAATTGGGGTGAAAGTTAGAAAGGGTTACAGGTGAGCAGCTTTAGCTGGAATGGTCAGGTAAGACCTCTCTAAGAGGGACTTTGAGATGAGTTCAAAACAATGAGAAGGCAGCCATGTGAAAATCTTGAGAGAAAAACATCATGTGTAAAAATCTTAAGTTTGGTATATTCAAAGAGCAGAAATGTATAATAATATGTACTGTATTTTATAGATTAAAATGGGGTTTTAAAAAGGTTGGCAATTTGTATAACGTAAATGGCAGAGGCATAGATTTGAAGGTCTAGCTCCAAAGTCCATGGTCTCATGGAACTTCTACGCTGCTTCACTGCCAAAGTTAGCAAAACCTCTCAATATCTGTTTTCAGCCATCAAACAATCTTGTTCCCTACCTACTCTTCTAAAATGTAATTGTGAAAATTTACTGATCTAAAGTTCTTCTGAATTCCATAACATCTATTTATATGTTGCAGCAAAAAAGGCAGACCTTTTTTTTTTTTTTTTTTTTTTGATACAGAGTAATACTGTCAACCAGGCTGGTGTGCAGTGGTATGATCTCGGCTTACTGCAACCTCTGCCTCCCGGGCTCAAGCAATTCTCCTGCCTCAGGCTCCTGAGTAGCTGGGATTATAGGCATGTGCCATCATGCTCAGCTAATTTTTGTATTTTTAGTAGAGATGGGGTTTCACTATGTTGGCCAGGCTGGTTTCAAACTCCTGATCTCAGGTGATCCACCTGCCTCAGCCTCCCAAAGTGCTGGGTTTACAGGCATGAGCCACCAAGCCTGGCAAAAAGGCAGACATTATGAATACAGGAACTCTGAATTAAATGATATGAAACTGATCACATTTAATAAAATTTTATGTGACCAGTAGTTACATTTCCTAAGCTACAGATTCTGTAAACTTTCTTCTTTTTTTTTTTTTTTTTTTTTGAGTCTGTCTCACTCTGTCACCCAGGCTAAAGGCACGATCTCAACTCACTGCAACCTCCACCTCCTGGGTTCAAGTGATTCTCATGCCTCAGCTTTCTGAATAGCTAGGATTACAGGCATGTACCACCCACCACCTTGGCTAATTTTTTTTTTTTTTTTTGACAGTCTTGCTCTTTCCACCTAGGCTGGAGTGCAGTGGTGCAATCTTGGCTCACTGCAATCTCCGCCTCCTGGGTTCAAGTGATTCTCCTGCCTCAGCCTCCCGAGGCTGTAGCTGGGATTACAAGTGCTTGCCACCACACTTGCTAATTTTTGTATTTTTACTAGAGATGGGATTTCACCGTGTCGGCCAGGCTGGTCTCAAATTCCTGACCTCAAGTGATCAGCCTGCCTTGGCCTCCAAAGTGCTAGGATTACAGGCATTAGCCACCATGCCCAGCCTTGCTTTTTTAAAGACAAATTTCCTAAAATACTTTTATTATAATGTACCCTCGTCCATCCATTAGTTACTTTGTGTTTTTGTTAATGATAGGTAAATATGCAATACCTTTGAAAGCTCTGTGGCACTATATCATTCTTCCATTCATTCATTTCTGTATCCTTGCATCACACATTTATTGTTTGTACTAGGTACAGGCACTGCACTCAGAGGTAGAGATAAGATGATGAACAAAAACAAGCACAGTAGCTGCTTTTGGTGCTTAAGCTCTACTGAAATAAACACACTTTAATCAAATTATGGCACAATTGTAAAGCTAATTTGTAACATAAGAGCAAGTCAAGGTTTATGGTGCAATAGGTCTATTTACAAGACTATTTAATTATATCAGCAACACCTCTAAGAATATGATTATTTAGCAAAGATCTGCAGAAAGAGGAGTCAAAGACAGGCTAAAACAATCTGGACAAAGAACACATTAACAGACTGCTGCATCCATAGTCACTGTCTCCCATTCTCTCTTAAATAAAAGTATCCCTCTGGCTTTTGTACCCTTTACTCCACCAAAAGCTTCTTATCAAGATCCCAATGACTTCCACGTTGCTAAATGTAGTTAGTAGTCAATTATGAATCCTCATCTCATTTGACCTAGAGCAACATTTAACGTAACTTATCATTCCTTCCTCCTTAATCACTTTCTTCGTTTGGCTTGTAGGACACCTACTGAACAGTAGGTTTTCCTCTGTTCACTGGCTGTTCCTTCGCAGCCACCTTTGCAGAGAACTCCAAATCCACCCATACTCCATGGAATATGTCTTTTGGTGATATCAACAACTACTATCAAAACACTACTACAAAACCCAAAATTATATCTATTGCCAGATCTTTCTCCTCACTTCTGAACTTATTTATCCAACTGCCTCCTCCACCTCCACATCTCAACTTGAATGTCTTAGAGGCCTCTTAAACTTAACATGGCCAAACTAAAATACCAACCTTTCCTCTCTCTTCCATACATAAATCTGAAGACTTTCCTATGACAGTAAATGCCACTTCCTCCAGTCTAGTTGCTCAGGTTAGAAACTGTGGAGTCATTTTTGACTCTTACTCTCACACAATGTGTCAGCAAAATCTGTTTGCTATACTATTAAAATGTATCCAGATTCTCTCACCTGGTATATTATTTTATCTTCCTAACCAGTCTCTCTGCTTCTACCCTTGCTTCCCCCTGGTCTATGCTCAATGCAATTTAAAAGAAATACTCACTTCAGGCCAGGTGCAGTGGCTTATGCCTCTAATCTCAGCACTTTGGGAGGCTGAGGCAGGTGGATCACTTGAGGCAATCACTTGAGGTATTCAAGACCAGCCTGGGCTACACAGTGAGACCCTGTCTGTACAAAAAGACCCTTGCTTCCCCATGGTCTACACTCAATACAATTTAAAAGAAATATTCACTTCAGGCCAGGTGCAGTGGCTTATGCCTTAATCCCAGCACTTTGGGAGGCTGAGGCAGGCGGATCCCTCGAGGCGATCACTTGGGGAGTTCAAGACCAGCCTCGGCAACATAGTGAGACTCTGTCTCTACAAAAAGACAAAAATTATCTCCACTTTTAATGCAGTTTCAGTAAAAAAGGAAAAAATACAAAATTAGCTGGGCATGTTAGCACGTGCCTGTAGTCCCAGCTACCTGGGAGACTGAGATGGGAGGACTGCTTGAGCCTAGGAGTTCAAAGCTGCAGTAAGCTATGACTATACTCCAGTCTGAGTGACACAGTGAGATTCTGTCTTAGGAAAAAAGAGGCTGGGTGCAGTGGCTCACACCTGTAATCTCCTAACACTTTGGGAGGCTGAAGTGGGTGGATCACTTGAGGTCAGAAGTTAGAGGCCTGACCAACATGGTGAAACCAAGTCTCTACTAACAATACAAAATTAGCCAGGCATGCTTGTGCATGCCAGTACTCCCAGCTACTTAGGAGGCTGAGGACAGAGACATGCTTGAACCTGGGAGATGAAGGTTGCAGTGAGCCGAGATCATGCCATTGTAACAAGAGTGAAACTCTGTCAGTAGGGAGGGAGGGAGGGAAGGAGGAAGGGTGGAAGGGTGGAAGGGAGGAAGGGAGGGAGGGAGGGAGGGAGGGAGGAAGAGAAAGAGAGAAAGAGAAAGAGAGAAAGAAGGAAAGGAAGGTAGGTAGTCATTTTTAAAAGGTCAGATCATGCCCACATCTGCGCAAAAGCCTCCAATGCCTTCCCAACTCGATTAAAAATGTTAGTTCTTTCAGTCACCTACCTGTTCTCCTACTATTACTTCCTTTCTCTGTCACCTCACGTTATTCTTTGTACTCATTGTGCTCCAGCCACAGTAGCCTTCTTGCTATTTCTCAAATGTGCACTTAAGCTTCTGCTCAAGGCCTTTGCACCAATTATCTTCATCAGAATGTTACTTGCCCAGACATCTACATGGTTTATTCCCTCCCTCTTCATATTTCCTCAATTGTGCCCTTCAGGATTAGGCCTTTTCTAACCACCTTATTTAAAAGTGAACCTTGCCCCTCACGTTCTGGCACTCCCCATTCCCCTTCCCAGTTGTATTTTTTCTACACTGCATTTGTCTTCATTTCATTTACTAAGTGTTTTACATATTGATTTACTATCTCTCCTCAGTAGAATGCAAGCTCTACAACAGTAGGAATTTTTATATATTGTGCTCAATGCTGTATCCTCAATGTCCTGTTACACAACAGGCAATAAACAGATATTTGTTGAGCAAATGCATGGGTGAAATGCAATATGAGAACCAATGACTGAAACATGGTCTGTATGGCTGATCTGGAGAGCAGTATATTGAGTCTGAAAGGGCAGCAGTTGATGTTAGGCTCTATAAAGGAGTTTTGCCTTTATTTTAACAGCAGTGGGACACCACTGAATAGTTTTAATCAAGAGAAAATCTGATCAGATCTGCAGTTTCAAAAAATCATTATGGCAGCTATAACAGAAAACTAATGGAGGAAGGCCAGTGTGAATAATTGTTACAGTAGTGGTCTTCAGAGATTATGGCAGTTTGAAGAAAAGTGGAGAGAAAAATACATTTGAAGGATATTTTGGGAGATAAGATTGACAGAACTCGGTAATAATTTGGCCACAGAAGTATGAAGGGCAAGAAGAAATAAAGAATAATGTTTAGCTTTCAAATTTGCATAAGTAGATGGTTAGTAGTGCCCTTTGCTGAAATAAGAAATACTGAAAACAATCAGATTCACAGGAAATAACTGCATTTGATTTTAGGTATGTTGAGTGTGAGATGCTTTTGAGACATCCAAGAAGAAATATCAAAGAGATAGATATGTGAAAGCTGAGAGGTGAAGGTGAAGCTGAATGGAGCTATTTATGTGAGAGTCATAGGTGTTGACATGGGGTATACAAGAGATTATATTTAACTGAGGCATAAAAAGGCACCCAGCCTTAAGAAACGACCCTACTCTCTATGGGCTGGATAGAGGATGATGATCCCAAAAAGGAGATGAAAATGGAATGGTTTTTGTTTTTTTAAATCACACTCATAAGTTATTCCCTCTTTAAAGTTCGGATTTAAACTATAACAGTTAGAATGTAACAAGGCTTTTGAAATTAGGCCAATTCATCAAAACTATGCATCTATGTAAAATAGCTCACTTAGAGAACCGACGTAAATAATTCACAATGCCTGTCTCTTTGTAGCTTCAACGTACGTTAATACACAAAAAGCACCCTTCCCTTTCCCCAGCTGCCAAGTATATATGATTTGGTTTACTGATGTTTCCTGAAAGTACCCTATCTCTCACTCTGGGCCTTAGCATATGCTGTTCTTTTGGTCTTCATTTCCACTGGGATGAAGATTTCCCTGACTCTCCAAGACCGGGCTAAGCGATCTCCTAGGATGTAGCCATCCCAGTGATATCACACAGTATTTTAACTGTATGTCTAACCACTGGTTTCTCTTTCTCATTGTTGTATACTCAGCGCCTAGCAAGATGAAATTTTTAGACTTTAGTGCAATGCAATTCTGCAATGTGAAGGATTAAAATCTACACTGATTATCAGTCCATTGACGGCCGCTCAAACCTCGACTTTTCTCAAGTAATGACTTTTTAAAAGCAAGCAGTAATTTTAAACAAATGATTGAATCTTTTGAAAAGACTAAGTTTTGGAGACTTTTACGGTTTTGCTTTCTTTTTCATACGGTATCCTTAAAGCCTGCAAGAATTGTTATCTAGGAAGACTGGGGTTTCTTTTCCCTTTAGTCTCGTACAAGACGGATTTGACAACTTGCTTTCAAAGCCCTGCCTGGGATTTCATTTGACTGAGCAAATAAGGCCCAGAACATCCCCAAGCAAAGGCAAACAAAAGTACAAATGCGCAGAGATCCCTAATCCACCCCGCGCGTGTCCACAGGAAAGGGCGGAAGCAGAGGCAGCAGCGCAAAGCGCCAGTTTCCACAGCATCCTTCCTTTTTGGCCTTACTTACGCCGCTCCCAGCGACCTTCGGGATCAGGATCCTCAAATCCTCGCCTCACCCACCACAGCTTGGGCTTGGGCAGCTGGACTAGTCTTTCCCACGCAAGTCACTGGAAAAAGTCCCTAGACAAAGGGAGGTCACCCTAGATGGCTGTTTCCAAAATCCCAGAGGAAATGGAGGAAGGAAAAACCCTGTCAGACGAAAGGTGACAATCCAGCCTACGGTGCTTACCAAGCCGACGCTCTCAATCAGCCCCTGCCACAGTTAACCGCGGGTTCCCGGGTAGCCACAGGCAACGTCGCGGTGGCCCCTGGGGGTTGTAGTTTCTGTCGCAAACAAAACGCGCCGGCAGCATCAAAACTACACTTCCCACAAGTCAATGCGAAGTCGTCCTACAGACTTAAATCTGGGGTTTTGAGTAATAAAGAGGCCGTCACTATTTTTAGGCTGATCTTAAATGTAGACTCAATATTTTTCAAGAGTCCCTCCGCGCCCTCTTTCTTTGTCGTGCTTGTCTTGTGTGTGACGAAGTCTCAGTGTACTCATACGCCTTACTTTTTCCTTCCCCTTCTCCAAGACAGACTCCAAACGTCCGCCAACGGAAACCGCCCCAGGGCGCAAGCTTAGCGCCTCCGGAGACGCATGCGCCCCATTCGCAGTCACGCATGCGTAGCAGCCGGGAGCGGTTGTCTGCCGCGCGCCGAGCACTTGGGGTCTGGAGATAGCCTGCCAGAGGGCGGGGCTTTTTCCAATGGCTTTGCCTCGGCGGGTCGCTTCTGCCTGGGCGGGGAAGAAGGCGCTGGGGCCGGGGCGGCTCCGGGTTTGTGCCGGGCGGAGAAAGGGGAGGGGCTGGGGGTGAGGACCCCATCTCCCCTTCCTGCTCCCGCCCTCTGGGCTGATCCCCACCGACAGGGCTGGGCGAAGGGCGGGCTTTGCTCCTCGGGCCCCGCCGCCCCGCCAGCTTCGCGGCCCAGCCCGGCGCTCGAGGATTGCCCGGCCCGCCCCGTGCCCTCTGGCTCGGCGGTGGTGGGTGAGGGCGCAGGAACTGGAGAAGTGGCGTCTTCCCGGGGGTCCGGAGTTGGCAGGGCTAGGGACGCTTTTTTTTCACTGCCGACCGCCGTGACAGCGGCTGCCCGAGACTGCCGCCCCCACGGGAGCGCGCAAGCCTCCGGCCGCTGCGACCAGTGGGCCAGGGTTCAGCGAACGTTCCCTGTCGGCGCCCGGCCGGCTGCTGAGGCGCAGGGAGGAGTCGCGGAGGGCGGGGACTGGTGTCGGAGGAGGGGCGGGGTGGGAACGCTCTGGAGAACCTGGTGGCTGCTCGGACGAAAACGCCCGGAATGGCTGGAGGGCGTTCAACTGTTACCAGCCTTTTGGGGCAGAGCACGGATTTGACAGCTCCACAACGTGAGAATATCCGCTGACCCCGCGAGACAGAAGAGAACTCTTCCCCGAGACTCAGCCCAGAAAAGCCAGCGCTGCAAGGTTGCAACTTTCCAACTTTGTTTTTCCAGAAAGAAGACTGCCGTTTCGAGTAGAAGGAGAGGTTGAGAGGGTGATCTAGCTTGTAGATCGGCTGAAGGCACCAGTGGTTCGAAATGTCACCCAAATGTGTGTTTTTATGACGATTTGATTTCTCCGATTTTATTTTTACATTTTTCATTTAAAAAATACAAAGTGATTTTTTGGGGCATGCTGAAAGGTAACTGAAGACCGCAAAGGAAAAACTATTGTCATGGCTGAAGGAGAGAATGAAGTGAGATGGGATGGACTGTGCAGTAGAGATTCAACTACTAGAGAGACAGCACTGGAAAACATTAGGCAAACCATTTTGAGAAAAACCGAGTATCTTCGTTCGGTGAAAGAAACACCTCATCGTCCATCAGATGGGCTTTCAAATACTGAGTCTTCGGATGGGTTGAATAAGCTGCTTGCTCATCTGCTTATGCTTTCTAAGAGGTGTCCCTTTAAAGATGTCAGAGAGAAAAGTGAATTTATTCTGAAGAGCATCCAGGTAAGGAAGAACATTTTAAATACAACTGCCTCCCTAGTTCAGTGAAATTTTACTTGCAATTATTCACTTTGTGTTTGTTTCTATTAGGTTGTTATGTGAACTTTTATTATGAGTTCACTCTACATCTTTAGACTGTTTTGTAAGTAAACAAGTAGTGTTTTTCTAGAGTTTTAGGCAGACACTGCTTTGCTCCTGGAAGAATATGTGAAAGCTACAGTTAATTCCAAGTAAAGACTTTTTTAAAGTAAAAATATGTGAAGACTTTTTAAAGTAAAAAAGTCTTTACTTGGAATTAACTGTAGCTTTCACATATTCTTATATTTCTTTTTACATGTTGTTGGGAAATGTAGCCAGTGTGTTTTTTCACATTGTCACAGTGTTCTGAGTGGAAAGGCTCACGTTTAAAAGCCTCTAAAATGATAAAAGATATTAAATGTTTCCTAGTCAGCCTGTTCCAGGTAAGTGGTGGAACAATTTTCTCTTGTTTTTAAAAACAAGACTAACAAACCAGGATGTGCTCTCTGAATGCAACCTCTCTTTTTTCAAGAGGAGAATTATATAAAATAATAGAAGGCTATCTTAAAGGAAGCAAACATCTTCATGTTGAAACGGTGGAACCAGGTAGGATGTTTGATAGGAATGCTTTTATGGCAAATTACTCAACCAGCTTTCTCTGTGTTTGTCTGAATTGTTTCTTTTTCGCATGCCTAACTATTTAGGAGATGAGTGCAGCAGGTTAAAAATATTACAGTTTTTCCTCCATTTTGTTCGTAATTTATTCTCTTTTATTACAAGGTGTGTTAGAGGTCTTCTTTTTTTAAAAAAAAGTTTTTAGATATTGAGAATATTCAGTAACACCTTATATTTGCTTGTCAGTCTTTACATTTCTCAATCCACGTGTGTTGTCCAAAGTCATATATGAGAGGTCTTTAAAATTTTAAATGTACTTTGGTAACTATGTAAGTTAAGATTGACAGTTTTATATACTGGCTTGAATTTAGTTTAAAGCAACAGAAAAATCATATCCACAAAATGAAGACTCTATTTAAGATCTTGGGATATTTCTTCTCACTAACACTTTGGAAACAATTGTTACTATTCAGAGTTACCAGAGAGGAATTAATATACTTGGCAACTGAAATTTACCCTTTGAAACATTAAAAAATTATTTCTCTATCTTCTAGACTGTAGTAACTGTAACAACCAGTTTTTTCCATAATGGGGTCATCATTATGCATGTCAAGTACTGTTGTGCAGTAAAGGGTAGAATACTGACTATATGATCCATTAGTTTTCATATTTTTACGGGTAATTTTTATAGTTTTTGTGTTCTTTCCTTTGCTGTCAGAATACTGCACTTTGGTCTCCTCCTGACCTTTCATTTTGCTGCTTAATTTATATTAGAATGGAAAACCAGATAACCAATTTTGTTAAGAGTTACATTGATCCTGCTGCTGTAGGCCTTTCTGTAAAAAAAAAAAAAGAAAAGAACAAAAAAAAGAGTTTCATTGAAAATAAAAGTAAGTAGGCTCTGGGAAATATAGTATCAAAGGATTTCAATATGATAAATAAATGGGTACTGGAGTCAGAGTTGAGCTCAAATTCTACTCCTTTTTTGTTGTTGTTGTTGTTTTCTTTTTTAATCAAATTCCACTCCTTGACTAATGTCCTTGCCTTTAATCTTGGGCAAATTCCTTGAACTTTCTAGCTTGGATTTCTGCATCTATAAAATGGGAGTAACAACACAGAGCTATTGTGAGACTCAAATAAGATGTAAAGTACTCTGGTATACATAGTAGATGCTCCTCTCCCTTTCATAAGTGAAATACATAGACTATGAGATATGTATTTCAAGACTTGCTCATCCTACAAAAGGACTCAAGAATTTCCTTTCCTGGGAAGGTTCCCTATAGACTTATACTCTTTTTTTCATCTCTGCGTCTATTGTGCAATTATAACAGGCACTTTACTTACATTGTGTTATAAACACATGTTTATGTGTCTGTCTGCCATAGGAAGGCTGTGAGTTCTTAAGAGTGGATGGGACTTGGAAGCTACTAAATAAATGTCAGTGGATGAACAAATTTGTATTTTCCTTCTGTTTCATCAGTAATCTGAATAGATGAAGTTTTCAGTTTAGGGAGTTTCCACCCCCCAGCATCATTCATTAATGCATGCAGTTATGCAACAAATGTTTATTGAACCCCTACTGAATGTCATTCTGAGAACTGAGGACCAGTGGTGACACTTTTGACATTATACCAAAGGGAAACAGACCATAAAGAAATAAACAAATAAAAAATTTCATTTTAGAAGGTAAGGGAAAGCTTCCCTGAGGCACTGACAGTTAAGCAGAGATATGATGAATGAATAAATATTATCCATGCAAAGGTGAGATTTATGAGGGGACATTCCAGACATAGGGAACAGTATGTATGAAGGCCTCAGGGCAAGGAGAGCAGATGAGTTCTAGGAACTGAAAGTAGTGTGATATGGCTGAGATAGACAGTTTGAGGGGAGTGTGAATAGCTTAAGAGGACATACTCTGGAGTTTGGTAGACCTGGCTCAGATGCTGTCATGTGTCACTTAATGACGGGGATATATTCTGAGAAATGCATCAGTAGGTGATATCATATTTGTTTGAACATCATAGAGTGAGCTCACATAAATCTAGATGGTATAGCCTACTATACACCTAGGATATGTGGTATATAGCCTGTTGTTTGTAGACTGCAAACCTGTATAGCATGTCACTGTACTGAATACATTTTGGCAGTTGTAACACAATGGTAAGTATTTGTGTATCTAAACATAGACAAGGTAGAGTAATAATATAGAATTACAATTGACCCTTGAACAACATAGTGTTACTAGGCAGGAGCCAGATCCCAGAGGGGCTTGTAGGCCATGTTAAGGGTTGTGGACTTTATCATAGAAATAATGGAAGCCACTGGAGGATTTTGAGCAAGATAGTGTAGTGATTGATAGTTTGTCAGAAGGATCACTCTAGGAGCAATGTGGATAATGGATTTCCATGGTCAAAAGTGGATGTGTGACATCAGTTAGGAGGTTGTCCTACTAGCCTATAACAAAAATCATAGTGGACTAGGGTGCCAGGTGGGTCAGCAGGAAGTGGAAAAAATTTAAATGAGTTTGGTAGATATCAAGGAGTTAGAAACCACAGGATATAGTATTTAATTGGATTTAGAAGATGAAGAAAATAACAAAATTAAGGATGGCTCTAAAGTTTCTGGATTGAGCTACTTGGTGAATAGTGCAATTGCTTTCTGAGACAAAAAAAGTGTCAGGGGGTCATCTTAGGGGAAAAATGAATGCTGTTTTAACATGTTAAGTTTAAGTTGCCTATGAGACATCCAAGTAGAAGTAGCTCCTAAATGAATGTCTGCCCCTGATACCACTGTTCTAGTTCTGTCATTGCTATCTCTCATTTCTCCAGATTAAACTCATCCTCCAGTTTTATATCTATCCTCCACATAGCTGTGGAGCCATTTATCTAAAATGAAAATCTATGTAACTTTACTGCCAAAAACCCTTTGGAATAGAATTGAATCTAAACTTCGTAAAGTCACGTAATACCCAGCATTATCTGGCTTCCACTTACCTCTCCAGCTTCACTACCTACCATTCTAGCATCAGCGTCGCATGAGAAAGCAAATATTAATTCAAATGTAGCACTCCATAATGCTTTCTGTTACTCATTAGTAAAGCAGCAAAAGCTGAGGTGCATATGCAGTTTCTGCAGCTGTTCCTGAAGGCCCTTTATTGCTGTAGGTCAGCTCAGAGGACTACAGGTAGCAACGGAGAAATGGTGACAAGATGGTAGAATGAATTTAATTCCAAGTAGCTAAACCTGTTAAAAAAAAAAAAAAAGAAAGAAAAAGGCATATGGGGAGATAGAATCTTTTGTTTATACCCAGTTCTCAATTTATTGATTTCACATCAACAACATGTTTAAATGGATTCACATTTTTGAGAAATATTCTGGGCCAGGCAGGCACTGTATTTGGGACTTGAAGATCAGTAAGAGTTGTTTCCTGCTTTTGAAGGTTTTCTGTTCTCATCCAAGGCTTTGTTTATACTGGGTTTTTAAAGAAACTTTAAAAATAATTACACCTTTTGATACTCTTGCTTCTCTAAACAAAGGAATGGAAGTATTAATACTGGCCCACTTTACTAATATAATCTACTGGTGAACTATAGTCTTGATGATACATGTAATTTAGGAGGAAAATGTAAGAGCACACATGTATCAAAATATTGTAAGGCATATCCAGAACAGCCAAGTACTTTTCCAAGAATGTTCATTTGATCATTTTCATTTCCTTGGTAAGTGGGGTGGAGGAGGCTTTCATTTATTAAAGTGGTTATTACCACCCCTGCCACAGTGCGCCCCTGGAGTAATGAGTAATGAAACTTTCGTTGTTGGGTATGATGCACATTTATAGTTGTTAGAGTTGCAGTTGGAGTTGCAGTATCTAGTTGGCATCCAATTGAGTAATAAATAGATTGAAGATTTAACAATAAGTTTATTATTTCACATAATCAGTCCGGAGGTTGGCAGTTCCAAGCTTGATTGATTTACTGGCTCAACTACATCACTTGTCTGCTTTCTTTTTTTATCCTTCTTTCCTCGGCATAGCAAGTGATGTCTCCATTCCTACAGCATGCTATTCCAGGCACCATGTGCAGACATGACCATCTGCAACTTAAGAAGAAAACAGTTTCTTCCCACATGCCTCTCTCTATCAAGGAAGAAAAGCTTTCCCATAAACCCTCCAGTAGACTTCCCCTCAGTTTCTATTGACTGGGATTGGGTCACATGCCCTTTTCTAAGCCAGTCATTGGTGAGGAAATTGGGCATTTCTCTTTTTGCTTTGGACTAATCAGCATTCAGCCCCTAAGGACCAGGAGACCCCTCCATTACTTGAACAGAAAATTTCTTGATGAGGAGAAGCAGGTAAGAAGGCAGTCAGGCCTAGTGAGAGGCTTCCATTGAAACTGCGTGTGTATCTAGATAATATATCACTTGGTCTATTTATAATTTGGATCTGATTAGATTAGAAGCATACTTAATTCATTTATAGTGGGGCCATAAAATATAACAGATTGGAGACATTCTAGAAACAGATTTGGTCTTTTTAAATGCTTATTTTGTTTTGATTTTTTTTAACTGTCATTTAGTCAGAGCCAAAAGTCTCAGGTAGTGCATGTCAGACATTCACGGATGACTCTTAGATATCACAGCAAATATGAGTCCTCTTTCAATATTTACACTAAGCTTCTCTTTTCCATACCACTATTTTCTGGCCTTTCTTATTTTATTGATACTTTGAAAACTCACTCCTTTTCCCTCAGAAAGCTTTGTGGCTTACTTCTCAATGCCTCCTCTCATTGCTGTCTTTGACCACTTTCTTTCCTTGCTTTTGAGGAGCAGAGAATGAATATTCTTTATTCTTAGGTTTTCTATGCTTCTTTGGATAAAGAATGTGAAGAAATTGAAGGCAAATCTTTAACTTTTTTTTAAATTGTTTGAATACAGAGCCAATCTTTTTTAACTTTCTGACTTATAAGATGAATCCTATCTGTGCTATCTATACTCAGTGTCTTCTTTATAATATATATATAAGTACATCCCATCCTATGTTGTGACTCTTTGGAAAGATCAAAATTAGCAATAATGCTCTTATGTTTTCAGATTTCATCTATTTTATTTCCATTACAGTGCCCCCAGTGACCTCTAACATGAAAAAAAGCTGATTGATTTAAAAAATATTTTTCTAATATAGTTATTTTGTTTACAAACAGGATATAGTATTTTGTACAAAGATGTTAAACACTTGCATATTAAATTTTACTTTGAGGTCATGGGTTGTACATGACATGAAGGATCCTCTAAAACAATGGCTTAATTAGAATTTTTTTTCTCATTTTTAACACTTTATCCTTGAAGTGCTGTATGTGCAGACCATTCATGAAGTAAAAGAATTAGAAAATAGGTGTGCTGTTTTCTTTGTTTATATTTATTTTTCTTTTGATAAGCCATTAGAAATTTGCAAAGTATCTTTTTGTCAATTGAATAGGTAATAAATGAACAATTCAAACTGCCAACTTAAGGATTGTTGAAACTTTGGTCTGACAGAAAGCAGCTGTAGAATCTTGGGTATCATAAAGGATTTTTTTTTTCCCCTTTTTGAGACAGTGTATTGCTCCTTGCCCAGCAGTGGTATGATCTCAGCTCACTGCAATCTCTACTTCCCAGATTCAAACGATTCTCCTCCCTCAGCCTCCCGAGTAGCTAGGATCACAGGCATGCGCCACACCTGGCTAATTTTTGTATTTTTAGTAAGGATGGAGTTTCACCATATTGGTCAGGATGGTCTTGAACTCCTGACGTCAAGTGATCCGCCTGCCTTGGCCTCCCAAAGTGCTGGAATTATGGGCATGAGCCACTGCACCCAGCCTAATAAAGGATTCTTAATCTCTTAAAATTTTAATAAAATGGGCACTACTTAGGGTTATGTATTAATCATGAAGAATTTTCTTATTTAAAAACAGGCAACGTTTATATTATAGTGAATTAGCATGGACTGAAAGGAACCATATGTATGAGAAAAATCTTAGAATTTGTGGAAGAACAGAGTTGATGCTGGTGGGGGAGGTGGCATGCTTAAAATGCTTAGAAGGATGAAAGTGCTGGTGGAAGTATATTGGCAAGGTTTGCCACCAATTCTAATCTCTACTTTGTGAGAATTTCTTAAATCAGTTCATTTTTTCACACCATGGTAAAATATCTAAATTTTTAAATAGAAGTCAGTGGAAAATAGGGTTTACTTTGACACATTGTTTCTAGCTCACATTTGCTAAATTAGGTGAGAAACATTTGAAATGACCTTGAAGAAATTACCTAGTACTTTAATTAGGCTGTCACAGTATACTCAGGAAATCAGATTTCGAGGATTCTTCAGGATATTTGGTGATTGTATGTCTAGGGGTATTGAGAGACTAGAAATTTAAGTATGAAAACCTTAGCTAGATAGTCACACTGTGGGAACATTATTTTTATGCTTAATATTTTTTCCTGTTGGTTACTACACCAAGTTAAGCCAGTGTCAGTAAAGATACATGTACCGTAAAGTTAGTGTCTAGAAGAAAAAAAAAAAACCTTTAAGAGTTGCTTGTTTTTTTTTAGTGTTTTTGTTTTTTTTTTTTTTTTTTTACTGGAAATACTTTGAGAGTTTCTGTAGGATGACTATTAGGAGCATTTATTAGATTTTCCTAGTTGGTATTTTATTGTTAAATATCTGTCTATTACTGGTAGACTCAGTTTGTGGCACACTTTTCAAATAAATAGATTAAAAACTTTCAGTTTATAAGAAAAAAATTCATGTTAAATTTGGCAACACAAGAATTATCTGTCTTCTCATCCTCTAGTGTCTTTTATATAAAGAAATGGGTTGTAATGTAATATGGAATTACCTTGGAAAAACTAGATACTTTTAGCTTTATATTTTGCGTAATCTTACCCTATATTTAATTTTGAAAGTTAGATAAGGTCTTCTTAAAATTATAAATTCTTTTATTATAAAATTACCTTAGGTAAATTCCTAAGCTTTTATTTATTTTTTGTTTGTTTTGTGTTTTGAGACAGAGTTTCCCTCTTGTTGCCTAGGCTGGAGTGCAGTGGTGTGATCTCAGCTCACTGCAACCTCCGGCTCTGAGTTCAAGTGATTCTCGTGCTTCAGCCTCCCAGGTAGCTGGGATTACAGGCACCTGCCACCACGCCTGGCTATATTTTTAGTAGGGATGGGGTTTCACCATGTTGGCCAGGCTAGTTTTGAACTCCTGACCTCAAGTGATCCGCCCACATCATCCTCCCAGAAGTGCTAGGATTACAGGCATGAGCCACTGTGCCTGGCCTAATTCCTAAGCTTTTAAACCATACTAAAGGGAAAAAAATTTATGACATGAGCTTTGTGGTTTATATTACCCAAGTAAACTTTGATATGTATATGTAATCATTTGATGAATATACATATTCATTTAGTGAATAGTATTCATTTAGTATTTTAACTTAAAAGTTGTTTAAATTGACAAGCTGATAAATATATATGACTTAAAAAATTAACCATATGGCTAGGATAATTATTAATTCTATGTGTAATATTCCGTAAAGTCTAATTAGAATCTTAGTTTACCCTACTAAAAGTGAACATTTACTGTTTTGATACCTCTGTGTTTGACAAGCACTACACACTTGTCTTTAAATTTTACATGATTTCATTTTCTAGCTAGTTGGCAGGTGTTAGCAGTCTATAATTATAACCGAGTAATTTTTCAAATGCTATTCATAGCCTAAACACAGCAAGAAATTCTTCCAATCATGTGATAAAGACTGAGCCTTGCAAAATAGTGGTAGAGTGATATGTTCAATGGTACTGAAGGACATATTTAAGAGAAGGCTTTCAAAAGTAAAAAGTGGTTTAAATGTTAGGGAGACAGGTTTTCTCACAGAGTAAGGTCTCTCAAAGTCATTGATAGTGATTATACCTCAAATTAAGGTAGCTACTTTCTCATCTAACAAGTTAATGTATACATTGACTGACTTATACGACCTTTGTTGATTACAGACATTCTGAGTATAAAAAAATTAAAAATTTTTTGAGATTTTCCATTGAACCTAATGAATCATTTCTTCTCGTTTCATTCATTAGATTTGTGTATGTATGTTTATCTACTACCTGCCAAACCCTACACTTATCTATTTTTTGACATGGGAAAAAAAGGCTATATATTTCATTAAGTTTAATAAAGGTTGTATTTTAAAAAACAAAAGAAACTTTTTATTCCTGGTTTACTTTATCCTAACCATTTATTCTGAGTATCCAGAGTCTCACTTTGACTAGAGATCTTACTTCAGAATGATGTAAAAATCATGTTGGATTTTCTTACCAGCCATGTGCTCATGAATAAATTAACTTCTACAGTCTCAGTTTCTTCATCTATTAATTGACATTTTATTATCTCCCTTGTGATATGGTTGTAAAAATTAAGAGATGACATTGGTAAAGCATTTTGTAAACTTCAGTATACTATACAAATTTGACTATGAATAAAACTCTTTGAATCTTTGTTTACTTATCTGTAAAATGAGAATAATAATACTTCATATAATGGGTTTGAGAATTCTTTGAACACATAAAGCGTGTAGAAGTAAGCCTAACACGTAGTAAGTGCACAATAAATATTGGTGATGATGATGATAATGATGAATTTGATCTAGGTCTTCTATCTAATTAGTCAAACTTGAAACTGCCATTAGTTTAGAAATGGATAGACTTGATTTTTATGGATTGACTTTCATACATCCCACACTTTGTATCCACATGTATTGACAAATCCCTAATTACCTTTTGTACATCAAATTCCATTTTAATACATTGTGTCATAGGGTAAGTATAAGTAGCCCATTGTAAGTGTTAGTAGCCCAGAGTAACAGCAAATCTGGAGCAACAGTCCCTTAATTGGAATCCAGCATCATTCTGACATGTCAGCAGGGCACCAGCAGGGAGAGGTTGCAGGGAGGCAGCTATATGGGTCGTCCAGGTGATCAAGTACACATGGAGAGGCTCACAGCCAAAGCTTGTGCTTGAGTACCTGGACAGCATTAGAGAGTAATGGTCAAGACCATGGGCTGTGAAGTTGGTCAGATCTGGGTTTAAGTCCTGCTCTGCCAAACTGTGTGACTGGGCAAGTTATATAACCTCCTTAAGCCTCAGTTCCCTTACAGAGTTATTATGAGCAATGCTTACTGGAACTCAGTAAGCACTCAGCTAATGTGAGTACTTAGTATTCTATTCTGCCTCCTTCCTCTAGGGAAGGAGATAGGAAGTTGAGCCCTCTAGCATTATATTCCCTTAGAGTCCCCCAAGTCTCCAGGCAACTGAGAAAGTTTTAAGCTACTTTAAAGATTCATTGGTCCTAGGGGAAATAGTGCCTCTAGGAACTATAACTAAGGATTTTATAAATAATGTTTTAGCTCTCTGGGAACTAGATTTCCCTATGCCATGTTAGTCCTTTATTCTACTTATGAACATTTAACTTTCAACAGTCTTCAGGGACACATAATATAGGAAAGCAAGTGATGGTTTGTATAAGAGTGTTGTCAGTAAGCAATTGAATACTCTTCTCCTGGTTGATTCATGTCTAGTACTCCAAGCAAGTTTTCTTGGAGTACTACAGAAATTTCTTTCCTTGAGGATTACTGGGGACATTAGAACTGCCCTTTCGGTGTTCCTACTGTGCTTCCCCCAATGGTAGCTTGACATATTAAGCAGAAAGTCTTCAAAACAGCCCTTTCTCTATCAGACAGCTTGATATAATTTAGAAGAAAGTCACTAAGCAGGGTTGAATTTGCTTGGTAATATGTGGCAGGTATCATTGAGGCTTCTCCTGAGCACCCATACTTGCCTCTTTTATCTTTTGTGAATTGGGGTGGATGGGAGGGGAGGGGCAGAGGTGGCAGCAGACTCTCCTGTCTGCTTTAAAATGGGTATATACCCAAAGGATTATAAATCGTGCTATTATAAAGACACATGTGGCACTGTTTACAATAGCAAAGACCTGGAACCAACCCACATGCCCATCAATGATAGACTGGACCAGGAAAATGTGGCACATATACATCATGGAATACTATGCAGCCATAAAAAATGATGAGTTGATATCCTTTGTAGGGACTTGGATGAATCTGGCAACCGTCATTCTCAGCAAACTGACACAAGAATGGAAAATCAAACACCGCATGTTCTCACTCATAGGTGGGTGTTGAACAATGAGAGCCATGGACACAGGGAGGGGAGCATCACACACTGGGGTCTGTTGGGGAGGTGTTGGGGAGGGACAGCAGGGGGTGGGGAAGTTGGGGAGGGATAACATGGGGAGAAATGCCAGATATACAGATATAGGTGACAGGGGGATGGAGGCAGTGAAGTACCTTGCCATGTATGTACCTATGCAGCAGTCCTGCATGATCTGCACATGTAGCCCAGAACCTAAAGTACAATAAAAAATAAAATAAAATGTGCTATGGCTGGGCACCGTGGCTCATGCCTGTAATCCCAGCCCTTTGGGAGGCCGAGGCAGGTGGATGACGAGGTCAGGAGATCAAGACCATCCTAGCCAACATGGAGAAACCCCGTCTCTACTAAAAAAAAAAATTATATATATATATATATATATATATATATATATATATATATATATATATTTATAAATTAGCTGGGCATGGTAGCATGCACTGTAACTGTAGCTGTAACCCCAGCTACTCAGGAGGCTGAGGCAGGAGAATCGTCGGAGGTTGTAGTGAGCTGAGATCACGCCACTGCACTCCAGCCTGGCAGGATTGGAATCAGGTTGTCTTAAAGCACCGTTAGCAGTCTGTATGATTTTGAAAATAAGAAGAAAGGCATTATCTATGCCACACCTAACCTTAGCCCTTTTCATGTAATAATTCATTCAACCTTCACAACATTGTATGGGTGGTTATTTTTATTCCCGTTTTTTCTGTCAAGAATAATCAAGGCCCACATGAGTTAAAAACTTGCCCAAGTTATCATAGCTAATACAAATTGAATATCCCTTAATGTTTGAGACCAGGCTGGACACCATAGCTCACACCTGTAATCCCAGGACTTTCAGAGGATCGCTTGAGCCCAGCCTTCAAGACCAGCTTGGGTAATGTAGTGAGACCCTATCTCTACAAAATGTGCAAACATTAGTTGGGCTTGGTGGTGCATGCCTGTAGTCCCAGCTACTTGGGAGGCTGAGGTGGGAGGATAGCTTGAGCCCTGGAGGTCAAGGCTGCAGTAAGTCAGGATTGCACCACTGCACTCCAGCCTGGGCAACAGAGGGAGGCCCTGTTTCAAAACAAAACAAAACAAAATGCTTGGGACCAGAAGTGTTTTGGTTTCAGATTTTTTTGGATTTTGGAATATTTGCATATGTTAAATGAGATATCTTGGAGATGTAACCCAAATCTAAACAAAATTCATCTATGTATCATATATACCTTATCACATAAAAGATTTTAAATAATTTTATGCATGAAATAGTTTGTATTAAGTATTTGTATGTGGAATTTTTCCACAGGTGTCATATTGGTTCTCAAAATGTTTCAGATTTTGGAGCATTTGGGATTTGGGATTTTTGGATTAGGGATGCTTAATCTGTAAGAGGAGGAGGCAGGTTTAAGACCCAGGCTGTGAGACTCAAGAGTCTGTGCTTTTCAATATTATACCTCATTATCTGAATAAAAAGTTAATGTTAAGATTCCTAACAGTGAGGATATATTGCTTTCTTTTCTAAATTGTTTTCCTTCAAGGTAAAACTTAAAACTTTGGTGTTTCTAGGGGAAACCACATTCTCAGATGTTATTAAGTTGCATATCAAATTCTTTTCTAAACCTTGACTCATCTTGAAATTGCATTTGAACACTACTGAATCTTCATGTTTCACTGTGGTATATAATTTTCATTATGTTGTCATTATAAAAGTTATCTGATCACAAGGAGTCTGTGGATGTGATCCTAGAAATATGGTGTATAAAAGGCTTATTTTTTATATTAAGAGATTCCTAGTAAGATGATTTCTTTAATGCACTACCTAAAAGAAAATTTGGTATATTTCCATGAGCAATAGACTCAAGATTAGCTTTGAATGTTAAAAGAGCATTCTCCTAGCTAGTTCATTGTTGCCATGACAGTGCTGGCAGTGCAAGTGTTGTAGTAACTCCTTGCAATGGTCTTATTTTAGACCCTAATGTTGCAGTGCCGAACGTCCCCTTCCCTGCCCCACAAGCAACTCTAGTGGAAAAGTACTGGTTTTATAACTGGCTTCTTGCTTTATAGCTGAAAGACTGCACTATTGTGGGCTTGAAAAAATAGTATAGGAGTGTTGAGTGTTTTTCCTGTGGATTATAAATGTTTGAAATCTTCCAAAATATGGTTTTGCATTACATGTCATACAGCAAGTTGTTTACAGCTAAAAAAGGAAAAGGGGCCTCAGTTGTCTTTAGAAATCAAGCCTAGGTTGTATGATTACATCGAGCTTATAGAGAAATCGTTCTCCCATTTGTGTGCCCATGCATACTTCAGATTCAACTTATACTCTTACTCAGTTATCATGAAAAATTGTCATTAGAATCATAAAGGTTTGTGTTTAAACAATGTAGAAAAGTACTTTTTTGCATCCCTTTCATAATTCAGCATTTATCTATTTACATTGTAACAGTTTAATCTTGATTTCTTAAAAAGCAAACTCACCTAAGTTATATAATGTTCAGAAGTTACTCAATTTGAACTAGGTACCTGAACTAACATATTTGTTGAGACATTTCTACCTTTGTTTCCTATATGTTTTAAATTAAATTTTAAAATACCTCATTGATATTTTCTCATTGTAAATCCTATTATAACAGTACCATTAAGCACAAAATATTTACAAATTTATTAGAGTAAGTGCCGTTTTTATCCTTTTGCATACCGTTTGTTAGGTCAGAGTTTTGATATGTGCACTAAAAATCTATAACATGCTGAAACAAAATAATTTTGGCAACTGACCTTGCCAAGGAAGATGGAAAGTCTAAATATTATACTTCATTAGTGACAATATCTAAAAAATAAATTACATTGGCTTTTTTCCTAAATACTACATTAAAGCTTGGTTCATCTTCCTTAGATGTTAAAGATTTAAACATATTTTGCATGATTGGGCGTGTATTAGAGTATGAATATCAGACAATCCCTTTTGTTTCCTTTTTTTTTTTTGTTTAACACAGAAAAATAACTTTATAAGCACAAAATTGACCCCAGGCTAGAAATGCATTTGGCCTACAACAATTCTGGGAGGCAAGTTTTAGATTTTATAGATGAGGAAGCAGACCCAGAAAGATTAATTTAATTCAAATAGTGAATACTGGAGTTAGGAGAAGGCATATCTGATTTCTGAGTCTCTGTTCTTAACCATTAGTCTATTTTCCTATAGTTTTTTGTTTGTTTGTTTGGCTTTTGTGTTTTACATTGAGCATGTATTACTTTTGTATTGGAAAACAAAATCGATGGGAAAAAAGTATGTGACATATAGAGTGGTATAGTACAGTCATGTGTCACGTAATGATATTTCAGTCAACAACAGACCGCATATGGTCCCATAAGATTATAATACATTTTTTACTGTACTTTTTCTATGTTTAGATACACAAATACTTATCATTGTGTTAGAACTGCCTACAGTATTCAGTTCAGTAACAAACATGCTGTAGAAGTTTGTAGCCTAGGAGCAATAGGCTCTATCATAAAGCCATGGTGTGTAGTAGAGTTTACCCTGTAGGTTTGTGTAAACACATTCTGTGATTTTTGCACAAAGACCAGATCACCTAATGACACTTTTCTCAGAATATATTTGTGTCATTAAGCAAAGCATGTCTCTAATTCAGAGCAAGGAAAGATCAGAATGGGTTGGGATAATAAAGACAGCTTAATAGAGCAAATTTTTAATGTAACAATTAACTTTTTTATTCTCAGCTTGTCTGTCGTTTATGCAAGTATACACTGCCTCTATCCCCAGCCTGCCTAAACCAAATCTTGGATGACTGGCTGGAAGTAATTAATGCTCTGTTGTTCTTTCCTGCAGACTAAGTGTTGGCCTCATTTTTGTTTCCTTTTTGTGGCCCCCTTTTATCTTCCTTGCGCCATCTGTCAGTGCCTGTATGAACATGTAACTATAACTTTTGTCAAAGCTCCTGACTGCATTGTTAGGCATTGTAAATAAAACAATTCCAGCTCTGCAGTTTCCATAAAGTAATACCCTCATAATTTAAAGACTGAGATGGCCAAAAGAAGTTGTAAAAGTTACATTAAATAATTCAAATTTCCCTAGAATGTTATATGCTTGACATTCAAACTCATACACTTACACTATATTGAAAACTTACTGAAAGGAAGTAGAACTAGTATCTTGATTCTCATCAAACAAATTAAACTTACAGCATAAACTAGGACTGATACTCAGCCAGTATGCATTTGCACAGCAGTACTTGTTAAAATACTGAACTATTTTCATACCAGTTGGTAAACAGAAACTGCAAAACACAATACAATTAATGATACATAATAAAGATGGATGATTTCTCTTAGAAACAACACATGCACATAGATTCCAAGCTGGTCTGGTCACTGAAGCACGGAACTAGGAAGTTTACTCAAATATCCTTTTATTTATTTCAGATGTTGGGGAAAGTGTAGAAGCTCTTGGATAACAGAGAGAGACTTTACACTGAACTGGGAAGGACCTAATCTGTGACAGTGTCAGTCATGCTAAAGGGAGGAGCAGGTTTCAGGCTTAGGTGGTGACTGCAGCGGCTGCCACAAGCTACGGATAAAGGCCCTCCGAGTCAGTCCCTCTGTGAGGATTGAAGAGCTTTTCTTTTTTTAACAACTGCATTATTTATAGCCTCATTACAAATTTGGTGGTTTAATACAACACACAACTATTATTTCACAATTTCTGTGAATTAGGAATCTGTTTACACCTTAGCTGGGATCTGTATTTCAGGGTCTCCCATAGAGCTGCAATTATAGTATCTGCCAGGGCCGGGGTCTCATCTGAAGGTTCAAATTGGGAAGGGTTTACATCCAAGTTTATTCAGATGATTGATGGTAAGATTCATTTCTTTGCAGGCTAGTGGATTGAGGGCCTCAGGTTCTTGGTGATGTTAGCTGGAGGCCACCCTCAGTTCTTTGCCACATGGGCCTTTCCATTTGCTTCTTCAAAGGAAGCATGTAAGGAGCTAGAGAGAGTACCAGCATGAGAAAGAGTGCCAGCAAGACAGAAAGCAGTCTTTTAAAGCCTAATCTTGGAAAAAACATCCCATCACTTTTACCTTAATCACTTCATTAGAAACAAGCCAAGTAGGTCCAGTCCATACTCGAGAGGAACAGATTACAGAAAAGAGTGAATACCAGAAGGATCATTGGAAACCATTTTAAAAGCCATTGGGAACCATTACCCTAACAACCTATCTCCTGAAGCTAGGAGTTTGGAGAAAGAGGCCTTCCTGCATACTCTGAAGAGAGCTGTGATTTAGGGTATATGCTTAGGAACCTGATTAATGTCAGAATAGAATGTGCTTCAGTTAATGATAGTATGAGCCCAGTCTTGACTTCTTCCTACCTTTGCATCCATTCTCCAGATAAGGGAGCCTCACACTAGCCTGAACAATAGATGCCCTACCCCAGTGTCTGCCCCCTCACTAGGTGGAACCCACCAAGCCTCGGTGGGAGAGGCCTGCCTCCCTCTTGCAGCTTCTTCATCTTCGTCTTTCTTATTCCTTTCCCCCATGGCTCTCTTGTTCCCCATTATTCCTGTGCAACCTTAGGGAATTTTTTACTTCCTGTTCTTGGTACTAAAAGCAAAACAGCATTTGTCCAAAAGGTAGGAAATGGCAGTCAGCTTTCTTTTCATCATTTGATGATTCTCTAGTGAGCTGTGAGTCAAATCTCTTCTGTGTCTATCATTTAAGGGGAAAAGGAATTAAAAGCAAATCCCAAAACATTAATGAGCAGTCTCAAATGAATAAGTAGTGAGATTAAGTGTTAAGCAAACCCAAATTTCTATTCAGATCACCCAAACTCAAGTTGGTTTACTTTGCTGTCAACTTCGTGTTATCTGTAAGGAACAGATGAAATAATTTTATCTTTTTTCACTTAATATACCATAATCCTTATGTATTTTGGCTATTGTAGAGCTACCTACAAATGATTGCATAATTTATAGCAATTTATTTAAAAAATTTAACCCACAATGTTAAGTTGAGGCTAGAGATTTTGAAAGATAGAGAAAGCTCTTGATTTTAGTAAAACAATAAATTATCGATATTTATAATTTTCTCATTTTTGGTATCATGGCCAAATGTTTTATTAAAATTAAACTATTTTTTAATGTATATTTTAAATTTAGAAAGGGTATGTACATACATATATACACACACACGTATATATAGTTATGTGTTGCTTAACGACAGAGATGTATTCTGAGAAATGCATTGTTAGGCAATTACGTAATTGTGCAAACATAGAAAGTACTTACACAAATATAGATGGTATAGCCTACTACACATCTAGGCTGTTGCTCCTAGGCTACAAACCTCGATAGCATGTTACCGTACTGAATAGGCAATTGTAACGCAATGATATTTGTGTTATCTAAACATAGAAAAAGCACAGTAAAAATATGGTATAATTTTTTGGGCTTACCATAATATATGTGGTCCATTGTTGACCAAAATGTTATTGTATGACACGTGACTGTATATCCCAATACTAACAGCGGTTATCTCTCTTGACAGTGGTTTATGCTTTTCTTAATATTTCTAAAATTTCTATAATGGGTTAATATATTGTAATGAGACCAAATACATGTCATTAAAAAGAAAATAAGTCAAAACACCACTTTTTATTCATAGAAGAATGACTTTTAAGGTAAATAGAACTTAGGTATACTGTACTCTCTGAAATGTCTCTTCTAATATGATATACACCAATTTTTAAAGCTGAGATTCTTTTATTTAGAAATGACTTTCTTTCAAACACCTTGGCTATTAATGAAGAATATTTTTTCCTAATGAGTTGTGCATTAGTGGGTTTTTTTCCCTTTGTGTTTACACTGGATAAAAATTTACTTCGAATTCTCAGCTTGTTGTAGCTTTTGTGAGCACTAGATGGCACTCTTGCTCAACTAAAATCTAGATTATCGCCCATATTTTGGTGCTGTGGCTCTTAGAAGACTTGGGTTTGCAGTGTCACAACACTTACGTTGTTAAAGGGGGTTGGAGAAAAGACAGCAAGGTTTCCAAGTTTAAATAGCCAAGCTTATCTGATTTAGTTTTTCCGTCTATCCAGAAAACAACCATATAATAACAGCAATATTAGTCATTCATTTCATAAATATTTTTCGAGCAGCTACTATCTTTAGTACTGTTCTAGGTACTCATATGCACTAATGGGAAAAATACATAAAAGTCACTACCCATATAGAGCTTACATTCTAATGCTTGGATTTTTTTTTTCTTTATAGGTGCCACTTTAAACTCTGTACATTCATTCACCCATGTAACTCACCCATATAATAAGAGGAGGCTGAGATACAAAGAGGTTATCTGATTTGCCGCTGTTCACCTAGCTAGTGCAGATTGCAGAGCTAGGATTCAAACTCAGACATTTGGTCTCCAGACTTTATTCTGTTAATTTCAACACTATACTGCCTCTTGAAACTAAAAAAAAAATTTTTATTATTGATTCTACTGACTACAAATAATAAAAATTTTCCTATTCATAATTTTTCCTAAATCTGCTTAAATCAAATATCAAGGCCATTTTATTTTTTAAAATTACTAGATTAAATGTCTGTATTTTTTGATGATTCTGTAGTCGGCTATATGTTGCTTTAGCTCTCTTTCAAGTCACAAACACAGCTGACCTTAAGTATATATTAAGCATCCTTATATTCCTATTTACTTTAAACTCCTTGAATTAGCCATGCAATAATTTGGATATCTTGTATTAAGAGCTCTACCACATTATGATTCAGTCATTGCATAATTAAACATGGGGCATCAGGTATCAAAAGTTACTGTCTTACTTGCCTGCTCTCTCCATTGTGTCATTTTACATGTTAGTAGTACTTTGTTTTATTAAAAAATTAAAATCAACAATACACTATGAAGCTGAAAAGTGATACAGAACCCTAAATCATTTCTTAGTCTAGAGACGCTTTTCATGATTTTTAGAGAGTGGGAGGAACAAATTTGCCTTTCTCTAAAAACAGTGATGTGTGCCTTAGGGAAATTATACTTGTGTTTCTCAAGGATGAGAGTTGTATTCAGCAACATACTTGTTGTAAGCTACTGACTATAGAAGGGAAAAATCACCCACTATACAATAAAAATGTTTATGGCTGATTCATAGATCGATAACCTATAATTGAAGCTTGCCTTTTGGGAAGCTGACATAAGTAATTCTTAACAGCTAGTGAGGCCCTTTTTCTTTTTTGCTGCAGAACTGTTTTAGATGATAAAGCTGTGTTTTTTATATGCTAATAATTAGAGTTAACTGTTTTAATTAAGTGATTAAAGAGGATCACTCCCTTCACCGGGGAGAGGAAAGTTTTCGGAGCAGAGATTTATTTTGGAAGATGACACAATGTGAGCGTTCTCAAATTGAGGATTATCACTGTTTTAGGGGTCTGAGCCCCTTAAGTTGCATGCAAAACTGTGTGTACTCACTTGCAGTTTTCTTGGGAGAGAGCCTGTGTTTTGTCAGATTTTCAAAGAGATTGTGATCTTAAAAGATTAAGAACCATTGCTAAAACTAGAATGACCTGCTGCATGTTAAACTTATTTTCTTTAAACTTTAGAGAAAAATTGAAGTGATTGAAATTGTGGAGTTTTAAACCAGTAATGGGAAAATTTTGTTGACTAAATGTTAGCTCATCCCTCTGAGTCTGCTGAGTGAATCCAAGACAAGCTCTTGCAGTGTGTCTGGTGACTAGTTGTGCTTGGGTTTCTTATGTTGCTGGTCATAAACTGGCAGGCCCACACCTGCCTGGCAGTTTACAGGTTAAAAGTTTAAGGCTAGCTTCCAGAATATGAAAACACGGGGAGCTCGGCTGAGCACAGTATGGCTGCAGCCCTCTTGTAACATGAACAAGAAATAACATATTAACACAAAAATTGATCTTAGACTGCCAGGGTCCATATCCCAATGAGCTTCAGTTTATCATCAGCAAAATGAAGATAAAAGAACCTTAACTTCTTTAAGGTACTTAGCATTATGCCTGTCTTAGAACTTAGTATGATTAAACAAAACAAACAAAAACTATCTTTGTATATGCCTTAGTTACCTAAAATAGCACCTCTTCTTACCCTCTAGATCCTTATCTTGACTGATTAATTTTTCTTTTTTGCCCCAAACATGACCTGAACTTGTTATTTATTTTTATATTTATTCTGTCTGACCTAATAGGTTATAAGCTCCATTGAAGACTGAGACTTTTTCTTGTTCATTGTTGGACCCTCTAGGGTAATGCTGGCACATACATTGTCCAATAAATATTTGTTGAATGAATGAATAATGTTAGCTATTATCATTACTTGGAAATTTCTGCATACCCTCCCTCCCATCTGCCTGGACTGGCTGTAGCTTTTTCTCTTTAAATGAGATTGGTAAACCCGGAGGAAAATCTCCTTCCCTACCTGGGTAGCTGAAGTCATAGCTTCAAAAGGAATATTAATTTCTTATATGCTCTTACTACTGAAGGTATGGCCTATGGGTCGGCAGCATCTGTATTACTTAGGAAAGATATTGGAAATGAAGAATCTCAAGCCCCATCCCAGTCCTACTGGATCAGACTTGAATCCCCAAATGGTTCTAATGAATGTTATAGTTTGCAAAGTGCTGTGTTGACCACTTTATGGATTTTGGATTTTATCTTAACAGTAATAGAGAACCACCAAAATATTTTAGGTTGGAGATTCATTTTCAGGTTTTTTATTTAAAGTGATTAACTTGTGTTAGAAACAGTAGTTGTCTTTGGAAAAGGTAGCCATTGGCTGGGGACAGGAATGGGACCAAGACTTTTCACTGTATACCTTTTTATAAGCCCATTTCAACATGGTGGGCCCTGGCCAGCATGTGGCCTTTCTATGCTGTTCTCTCACCCTAATCCCATGCCCAGTCCTACACTATGAAGGACGGATACCCTCCCCTCACATCAGCTGCTGTACACCCCACATACAGCTGCTACTTGTCCACTTTCTGAGCCTAAGATTGCGCATGTGGGCTCTGTGTTCAGCCATGGAAAGGACAACCCATATGTAGGCCCTGAGAGCAGGCTGAGCCCATTTGACTAGAGATTCCTGGGGTTCCAAGTACCTGAAGCATAATTTGGGTGGGCACATGCCCTAGTCCTATGAAGTTTATCTCTCAGAGGGTTGCAGCTAGAGGAGATCCACAGCAGGCCTTCTGAAGTGCAGGGGGCCCACTGTCTAGGTCTCAGGGACTTAATGCCCTTTTGCACTTCCTATGTTCAAATCATGTGAAAGCATTTTGTTCAATGTGAATCTATTACCTACATTAAAAAAAATAAAATGGAACGTTAAATTATAATAAAATGGTGGTTCTTGTGTGGGGCACGGATAGGTACAACAAAGGAAGCATGAGGACCAGTTAAAAGGCTATTGCAGTGTTTCAGCAGTAGGTGATATAATGCTTGGACTAGCGTAATAATAATGAAGATATGGTTTCATCTCATTTTTTTTAAGTAATTCATTGCTATGTTGTTTAAGTTTCATAAGCTCAGTATTAATTTTTTCTCTTTGTAGAGGCCAGGCGCGGTGGCTCACGCCTATAATCCCAGCACTTTGGGAGGCCGAGGCGGGTGGATCACGAGGTCAAGAGATCGAGACCATCCTGGTCAACATGGTGAAACCCCGTCTCTACTAAAAATGCAAAAATTAGCTGTAGTCCCAGCTACTCGGGAGGCTGAGGCAGGCAAATTGCTTGAACCCAGGAGGTGGAGGTTGCGGTGAGCCAAGATTGCGCCATTGCACTCCAGCCTGGGTAACAAGACTGAAACTCCGTCTCAAAAAAAAAAAAAAAGAGTTTGTAGAGACCGGGTGCAGTGGCTCATACCTGTAATCCCAGCACTTTAGAAGACCAAGGCAGGAGGATTTCTTGAGGCCCGGAGTTCAAGATCAGCCTGGGAAACATAGCAAGACCCCATCTCAACAAAAAAATAAAAAGTGAAAATTGGCTGTGTGTCATGGTACACGCCTGTAGTCCTAGCTACTTGGGAGGCTGAGATGGGAGGATCACTTGAACCCAGGAGTGCCAGGTAAAAGTGAGCTATGGTGCACTCCAGCCTGGACAACAGAGCGAGACCCTGTCTCAAAAGAAAATCCCAGCACCTGAGTAGTGCGCCACCACGCCTGGCTAATTTTTGTATTTTTAGTAGTAAAATGTTGGTCAGGCTGGTCTTCAACTCCTGACCTCATGATCCGCCTGCCTCGGCCTCCTAAAGTGCTGAGATTACAGGCATGAGCCAACATGCCTGGCCAAAAAATTTTTTTTAAGTTTGTGGGAATTAAGCTTTTTGGCCCATGAGTATTTGAAGATCTTTTTACTTTTCCCTCAGATTTCATTAAAGTTGGTTCAAATATTAGGTTAAAGTCATTTTCTCTCATAAGAGTGAAGGCATTATTCCATTATTTTCTAGCATCTAGTTTTAAAATGAGAGGTCTTGTGCCAGTCTCATTCTCATTCTTTTAGTATGGAACTGGTTTGTTTGTTTTATTTTATTCCTCTCTGGGAGACTTTCTTTTTTTTTTTTTTCAACTTTTTTTTTAAACTTATCAAATAGTTCAAAAAATAATACAGTAAATACCATATGCCCTTCACCTAGAGTCACATATTGTTAACATTTTGCCATGATGGCCTTCTCTATTTTTTTTCTTTCCTTTTGCTTAACCTCTTGAAAGTTACAAACACTTCACACCAAAATACTTTATCATGTTTTTCCTAAGAAGAAGGACATTCTGGGAGCTTAAGATGCTTTATTTATCTTTAGAGTTTGAAATTTTGGCCACATGTGGTGGCTCACACCTGTAATCCTAGCACTTTAGGAGGCTGAGGCAGGTGGATTACCTGAAGTCAGGAGTTCAAGACTAGTCTAGCCAAAATGATGAAACCCCATCTCTACTTAAAATACAAAAAATTAGCTAGGTGTGGTGGTGGGTGCCTATAATCCTATTTACTTGGGAGGCTGAGGCAGGAGAATTGCTTGAACCCAGGAGGCAGAGGTTGCAGTGAACCAGAATCGTGCCACTGCACTCTCCTGGGCAACAAGAGTGAAGCTCCATCTCAAAAAAAAAAAAAAAAAAAAAAGAAATTTCATTGGTGTATGTCAGAATATGTTTCTCCCCTCCCCCCTTTATTGTTAATTCTTTGTACTTGGTTCCTTTCAATATGAAGATTGAATCTCAAATTACTCTTCTATCATCTCTTTTGTTAATTCTCCTCTATTATCTCTCTATGTCTGTCGTTTTTTGACCAATAGTTAGATAAGTGTTAGACCTTCATCTTAACCTTTTTCTTTTTTT
>CAUYLG010058699.1:0-13827 GCA_963573385.1 Cacajao melanocephalus
GTGTGGCTCCTCCGCCGGGAATCTCCTAGTCTGTGGGCAACAAAAATTCGTCTGAAAGTGCGGCATCCACTCGCTCTCTGCGCTTTCACTGGGAGCTACAATCCTGAGCTGTTGTTAATCGGCCATCTTGGATCTCTCTCCAATTTGTCTTCTTTTTTCATTTGAATGTGCTTTATATCTTTCTCTTGTCTGATTACTTTAGCAAGGACTTCCAATATTATGTTACACAACAGTGATAAACATGGGCATCTTTGTCATGTTCCATATTCTAGGGAAAAGTCTTTCCATTTTTCCCCATTCAGTATGATACCAGCTGTGGGTCTGTTATATATGGTTTTTATTATGTTGAGCTATGTTCCTTCTATACCCAGCTTTTTAAATCATGAGGGAATGTTGAATTTTATTGAATGCGTTTTTAGCGTCAATTGAAATGATCGTATGGTTTTCATACTTCATTCTGTTGATATAATGAATCACATTGATTGGTTTGCATATGTTGAACCATCCTGACATCTCAGGGACAGATCCCACTTGGTGATGATAAATGATCTTTCTAATGTATTGTTGAATCCAGTTTGTTAGTATTTTGTTAAGGATTCTTGCATTAATATTTATCAGAAATATTGGCCTGTAGTTTTCTTTTTTTTTTTTATGTTTCTTGTCTTGTTTGGTATAAGGATTACACTAGACTTGTAGAATGAGTTTAGAAGTATTGTATAGTCTTCTAATTTGGAATAGCTCGAGTAGAATTGGTATTTATTCTTCTTTGTTTAGTAAAATGTAGTAGTGGAGCTATTATGTCCTGGGCTTTTCACTAGTGGGAGACTTTTTATTATGGTTTCCATCTAGTTACTTGTTATTGGTCTGTTCATATTTTTTATTTTTTCATGACATATGGTTATTCCTAGTAGGCATTAATGATCCTTTGCATTTCTGCAGTATCATTTGTAATGTTTCCTTTCTCATTTCCGATTTTATTTGTATCTTCTCTCTTTTTCTTAGTCTGGCTAAAGATTTGTCAATTTTGTTCAATTTTGTTTTGCTTTGTTGATCTTTTAATTTTTTTTTTACTTCAACTCTATTTCTGCTGTGACTTTTATTGTTTCTTTTTTTCTACTAGTTTTGAGTGTGGTTTGCTCTTGCTTTTTGTCTTAAAATTGCATTGTTATATTTTTTATTTGATGATTTTTCTTCTTAATTTTGATGTAGGCACTTATAGCTATCAACTGCCCTTTTAGTATTGCTTTTGCTGTATTCCATAGGTTTTGGTATGTTGTGTTTCCATTATCATTTTTTTAAAGAACATTTTCAATTTTCTTTTTAATTTCTTCATTGATCCACTGGTCATTCAGGAGCATATTGTTTAATTTCTATGTATTGGTATAGTTTCCAGAATTCCTCCTGCTGTTAATTTTTAGTTTTATTCCATTGTGGTCAGAGAAAATACTTGATATTATTTCAATATTTTTGAATGTCTTCAGACTTATTTTGTGACCTAACCATGGTCTATTCTTGAGAATGATTCATGTGCTGAGGAAAAGAATGTGTATTCTGCAGCTGTTGGTTAAAATGTCTCCAAATATCTATTAAATCTATGTGGTCTATAGCACAGATTAAGCTTGATGTTTCTTTGTTGATTTTCTGTCTGAAAAATCTTTCGA
This sequence comes from Cacajao melanocephalus, assembly GCA_963573385.1. NCBI lineage: Eukaryota > Metazoa > Chordata > Mammalia > Primates > Pitheciidae > Cacajao > Cacajao melanocephalus. The sequence continues at coordinate 1,662 of CAUYLG010058699.1, forward strand.
ATGCTGAAAGTGGGATGTTGAAGTATTCAGCTCTTATTATATTGAGACTTATCTCTCTCTTTAGCTCTAATGATATTTGCCTTATATATCTGGGTGCTTCACTGTCAAGTGCATATATATTTAAAATGTTACATCCTCCTGCTGAACTTATTCATTCATCATTATATTGTAGCCTTGTTTATCTCTTTTTATAGTTTTAGCCTTGAAGTCTATTTTGTGTGATACAAGTATTGTGACTCCTGCTCTTTTTTGGTTTCTATTAGCATAGAATATCCTTTTCCATGTTTTTATATTCAATCCACATGTGTCTTTATAGGTGAAGTGTGCTTCTTGTAGGCAACAGATCAGTGAATCTTGTTTTGTCGTCCATTCAGCCACTCTATGACTTTCGATTGGAGAGTTTAGTTCATTTACATTTGATGTTATTATTCATAAGTAAGATCTTATTCTTACCATTTTGTTATTTGTTTTTTGCTTATTTTATGATCCTTCCTTCCTTCCTTCCTTCCTTCCTTCCTTCCTTCCTTCCTTCCTTCCTTCTTTCCTTCCCTCCCTCCCTTCCTCCCTCCCTTCTTCCTTCCTTCCTTCCTTCTTTCCTTCCTTCCTTCCTTCCCTCCCTTCCTTCCTTCCATCCTCCTTCCTTCCTTCCTTGAAGGTGATTTTTCTCTGGGGATATAATTTAGTTTCTTGCTTTTTATTTTTTGTATATTTTTTGTATATTTTTGGTTTGAGATTATCATGAGGCTTGCAAATACTATCTTATAACTCATTATCCTAACCTAATAATAACTTAATACTGTTTTCATAACAAAACAAGCAAAAAGAAAACTAAAACTCTATTCCTTAACTTAGCGTCCCTGCTTTTTAACTTTTTGTTGTTTCTATTCATATATTATTGTACTGTCTATGTCTTGAAAGTTGTTATTATTATTTTTGATGGATTCATCATTTAGTCTTTCTGCTTAGGGTAAAAGTAGTTTACACACAACCATTATAGTGTTAATTATAATAGTCTGTGTTTTTCTATGTACTTACTATTACCAGGGAGTTTTGTACCCTCAGGTGATTTCTTATTGCTCATTAATTTACTTTTCTTTCTGATTGAATAAGTCGCTTTAGGATTTCTTGTAGGATAGGTCTAATATTGATGAAAGCTTTCACTTTTCTTTGTCTGGGAGAGTCTTTATTTCTTCTTTATGTTTCAGGGATATTTTTGCTAGATATACTATTCTAAGGTAAAAGTTTTTTGTTTTTTCCTTCATCAGTTTAAATAAGTCATTTCACTCTCTCCTGACTTGTAAGGTTTTCACTGAAAAGTCTGTTGCTCCAGTGTATGTTATTTATTTATTTTCTCTTGTTGCCTTCAGGATACTTTCTTTATCCTTGACCTTTGGGAGTTTGATTATTAAGTGCCTTGAGGTAGTCTTCTTTGGGTTAAATCTTCTTGGTGGTATATAACCTTCTTGTATTTGAGTATTGAAATTGTTCTCTTGGTTTGGGAAGTTCTCTGTTATTACTCCTTTGAATAAGCTTTCCACTCTATCTCTTTATCTACCTGCTCTTCAAGTCCAATAATTCTTAGATTTTCCCTTTTGAGAGTATTTTCTAGATCCTGTTGGTATGCTTCTTTGTTTATCATTTTTTTCTTTTGCCTCCTCTGACTGTATTTTTAAAAGCCTGTATTCAAGTTCATGAATTCTTTCTTCTGCTTGATCAATTCTGCTATTAAAAGACTGTGATGTGTTCTTCATATGCCAATTGCATTTTCCAGTCCAGAATTTCTTCTTGATTCTTATTTACTTCAATCTCTTTGTTAAATTTATCTGAGACAATTCTGAATTTCTGCTCTGTGATTTCTTGAATTTCCTTAACGTAAGTATTCTATCTGAAAAGTCACACATCTCTGTTTCTCTAGGACTGGTCCCTCATGCCTTATTTTGTTGATTTGGTGAGGTCATGTTTTCTTGGTTGGTTGTGATGTTAGGAGATGTTCCTTGGTGTTTGGGCACTGAAGAGTTACATATTTATTGTATGCTTCACTTCTGAGCTTGGTTTTTCCCATCTTTCTTGGGAAGACTTTCCAGATATTTGAAAAGACTTGGGTGTTGTGATCTAAGTGTATTTGCTTTAGGGCTCAAGCCCAGTAACACTGTGGTTCTTGCAGACTCCTACAGGTACTGCCTGGATGATCTTGGACAAGTTCTAGGAGAATTCTCTTTATCAGGCGAGATTCTTGTTCTCTTCCCTTACTTTCTCCCAAACAAATGGAGTCTTGCTTTCTGTTCTGAGCCATCAAAAGTTGGGGATAGAGTGACATAGCACCCCTGTGGCTACCACTATGACTGTGCTGGATGAGACCTGAAGTCCGCATAGCACTGGGTCTTGCCCAAGACCTGCTGTACCCACTCCCTGGCTACTCAAGGGGCTCTAAAATCAGCAGGTGGCAAGGCCAGCCCGGGCTGTGTCCTTTCTTTTAGGACAGCGAGGTTCCCCTAGGCTCCAGGTGGGTCCAGAAGTATTTTCTGGGAGTCAGGAACTGCAGCCTAAAACCTTAGAAACCTACCTGATATTCTATTGTATTGCAGATGGGCTAGCACTTAAACCACAAGATGCAGTCCTTCTCACTTTTCCCTCCCCTTTACAAAGGCAGAGAAGGCTCATCTCATAGCCACCACCACCACAGGCTATGAGGAGTACTGCCAGACTACTGATGCTCTCTTAAGTCCCAAGGGCTCCTAAGTCATCTTGTGGTGAATGCCAGTTGGTCTAGGACTCACCCTTCAGGGAACCTCCTCTGGTCCAGGGCAGAATGAGAGATGCCATCTAAGAGTCAAGTTCTAGAACTGAGGACCCCAGGAGCCCTCTTGGTGCTCTACCCTGCTGTGGCCATGCTGGTACCCAAGATGCAAGACAAAGTCCTTTTTACTTTTTCCTCTACTTTTCCCAAGCAGAAGGAGTTTTGTCCCCTATTTGCCACAACTGGTCTTTGTGCTTAGTCTTACCTGAAACCAGCAAGCCTCAGAGGCTCACCCAAGGCACTTGATGTAGTACCTGGGTATCACTGCTGGTTATTCAGCATTCTGGGGCTCTTCATCTAGCAGGTGATGAAGGCCACCAGGAGTAGGTCCTTCAAGGTGATGGGTTCCATTTTGGACCATGATGTGTTTAGAAATGTCATCTGGGAGCTAAGGCCTGGAATGGGGGCCTCATGACACTGAATGGTGCCCTGTCCTACTGTGGGTGAACTGGTATCCAAGATGCAAGACACAGTCATCCCCACTCTTCCTTTTCTTCTCAAGTGGAAGGAAGGTGTCTCTTTTGGAGCCGTGAGCTGTGTAGCCTGGGGTTAGGGGAGGGATGATGCCACCAGTCCCTTGTCCACCTGAGCTGGTACATCAGTAGGTCGTGTTCCCTGGCCCACCAAGTCCACTGTCTTTAGGTCTAGTTCCTTCACCTAGGAACTGCAGTCCTTATGACATAGACTGCCTTTCAAGTTTACTTAGAGACACAGAGCACTGTAGCCCTCAGTGGCAAGGTTTTCAGGAACTCAAGTTCTGACTGCTGGGATCTGTGATTCCCCTTTGGCTAGGGCTGGTTTAAATCTTCCCTCTGTGGGCAGGTGTCAGTGGAGTCTGGTCTTGCATTTCTTTTTGCTGTAATAGGACAGCACTGGTTCAGTGCCTCAAAGTTGCTGTGTTCTCCTTTTTCCAAAACCCAGAGATGCTCTCCATACAAGGTTTCTGGTACTGCCAGGGGTCGGGGAGAGGTGATGTTGGTGATTCAGGACTGTTTTGTCTATTTCTTTAATGCCTTTTCCAGTGATATAATGTTAAAACCAGGTACTATGAGTGTTCACCTGAATTTTTGGTTCTTATGAAGGTGTTTTTGTGTGTTGGTGTATAGATAATTGCTAAATTGGTGTCCTTGCAAGGGGACATTCAGTGGAAACTTCTGTTCCACCATTTTGCTCTGCCTCTTCCCAAGATGTTTCTTTTAAAGTATTCTCAGATCACTACTCAGACAAAAGACTTGAAGGAATACTTGTGGAGATCTCTGGAGCTAAATCTCTGTGTGGCTCCTTCTCTCTGATAGTCTGCCCATAATTTGTATTAAACCTGAGCGCCTTGAATTCTGACCTCTATCAGAAACTCAGCAGGATGGCCAAGCTCTGTTTGGTGGTCCCAAATGTTAGATTCTCAGTGTTGCTGTGAGCAAAGCATCTCTAGGCAGGAAGCTAGGTCAATCTTAGGGCTTACTTTATTTGTTTCCTTTTCCTTGGAGATTACAATCCAATGCTGCCTGTTATCTAGTGTGTTAAATTTTTTATTTATGTAGTTTTTCCAGTTAACCATTTTATAGAGAGAAGGTAAATCCATTAGCTGTTACTGCAATATGGCCAGAAGTTAGCTTGATTCATTTCAAGGTGGAATTATAGTAAATAGTTTAGCAACTTAAACTGCTTATGCATATTTGTCATTTTTCTAATATTCCTTGTAAGACTACTTTATTTTGGCTCGAGATATTACCAACCCAATGTTGTTAGAGGGACTAGATTATTATTTGGTTTATAAAAATGAATTAAAACCTTGAAAATAGATTAAGAAACTGTACTTTCTCCCTGTAATATCAGGGAGTGTAGGATATTCCCGAAACCTTAAAAACAGGTGATCATTTTCTAAGAGATCTACATTATTATATCTAGTTGCCTAGTACAAACCTATATCAGCTTATCTTTCATGTTGATTGTGTAAAAAGGAATCAGAATTGCCCTATATGAGAGCTCTCAAACCAGCCTGTGTGGCTTTTTGAAATTCTCATTATTGTAACAACTTTTCATTGTGGTGAGACATACATATATAGTTCTTTATTTATATTTGACCTATGAAGGCCATTCCTATAGAATATTAATATAAAATAGCAGGTCAGATAACTTTACCTTTGGTTAATTTTGATTAACTACTCTCTTGTAGTTAACTAAAGCACTGAATAAAGTACAAAAACTTTGTCTTAATTGTAGTTTTGGCTAAAAATAATTCTTTAGCATACATTTTTAATTAGATTTCCCAGAAAGGAGTTTGATTATAGAGTGTGTTATTCTGTGTAAATAAGACATACCATAAAGCTGGGAAGTAGGAGCAGGAATAAGAAGATGGCAGAGAGGGAAAAGCTTTCTCTTTTTTTTTTTTTTTGAGGTTTCAATATTGTATTCAAGTTTTATTTTTAGTGATGTTAATTGCATTTGAAGGGGAGGATTTAATTCCACAAAAAAATGGAAGACTTTAAAATGTACCCATTAAACTCCTAAAAAAATGAATTGAGTGATGACAGTACAACAGAAGTTCAATTAGATTCTGAGTATTGTTACCATGTGATTAAAATCACACAGACTCTTCCAAGCTTATAGCTGGAGCTCCTGGAAGCCATTTCATATTCTGGTACAAGGGCAAAAAACCACAACATGAGAAGGAATTAAGTCCTGAATTATTGGTTTCATCACATTCATCTTCTTTATCCCCAAATGGCCAAAAGAAACAATTACTACATACTGCAGACCTTTTGATGTAAAAGAGTTGATGATGAATTTTGATGGAAACAGGCCATGAACATCCGTCTAAAGAAGTCCTTTTCAGGTGATTTTGTACACACCATCAAGCAACAAGCCTCCCTCTCATCTATTAGGGGTAAGAAACCAAGGTTTGGTTCTTAGGAGATCACAATTTCATTCATTTACTCACTATAAATTTATATAGTGCCTCCATATTGTCAGCTTCCATTTGCAAACATTTCTAGATAAAAAAGAAATCTGACATTTCCAGAAAAGCCAAGTTTCCTCCAACTCTATAGCTGAAAAGACCTTCTTCTGGAATTGAGTTTCTTCTCTACCTTTGAAAGGGTAACACCTTAAAGCTGAATCATTCTTAACCCAGAGGCCTAACATGATATTTAGCAATACGTGCATCCCAGAAATACGACATTAAAAGATACACTAAATTATGAAGATACCTATGCTGCAAAACAGTTTAAAATTAAACAACTGTACAGTATTCACTTACACTTGAAATTCCAGTCTTAGACCAAGCTTGTGAGCCTGAACGTTCTTACCATCCAGGAAAGCTGACAGTGTCAGTCTAATACTTGGCTTTAGAGTCTATATATACCGTAAACCTAGAAGGATGAAGTTGTTCACTTTATCCAAGAAGCAAGCATCAGGGTTGATCTGATACTTGGCTGCTATTTCAAAGCAAGTGTTACATTTTTCTGCTGTCCAGGTGAGATTCACAGTGCTCGCATCTTCCTGTTCATTTTCTGGTAAATGGAGCCACCAAACACTATCCCGTCATTCACGTTAGTGTGAAGCTGGAATTCATCAGTCTTCTACTCAACCGCAAAGTTGCTCTGGGTCCCTTGGGACTTTGCAGTCTCGAAATTCATCTGGTAGCCAGCCAGCCAACCCTTGTACACAGCACCAGAGAGCCTCTGATTGAAGGCTCAGCAATTTCAAAATCCACGCCATGGCTCGGGTTGATGTGCACCACAGCACCCTGTCTTGATTTTAGCATTTTTTTTCCAGGTTAGGATGAATCAAAGGTCAGCTTTGCTTTTTCTTCCCCAGTGAGAATGATGAATCGAAGGTCAGCTTCAGTCCATGTGCATTACTCTTCCATGGTAATCTCAGTGCCTATTGCATTGTCATTGTTCCATTTCTCTGTAAACATCAGGCCATGATCAGCCCATCTGTACTTGGTTTCCAGACTGTCCTTTACTTTGGTGGTCCTAGTGTTGGCTGAGGCTGAGCTTGTAAATTCCTGTCCATTCTCAGAATTTGTTTTCAAATCAAGTTTTATTAAGCCAAATCCATAGCCCTTGGTGAAAACATCCCTGGCAGATTTGCCAAGATTGGCACATGTGGGCAGCATGACCATCTTCTGCTCAGAGATGAGAGCCACGTGGGCTCAGTGGAAGCTACCGCATGGATTGTGGTGCAGAGGTAAAAGTGGAGCCAGCAGTGGGGCCAAGAGTGGAATGGCACCGAGAGGAGAAAACTTTCAAAAATCAGAAGAAAAATTGAGAGTGAAGATACTGAAGTTTGACTAGTATTGTGGGTTGAATTGTGCCCCCCTCCTAAAAAATATTTTGAAATCTGCTATGGTTTTAATGTGTCCCCCAGAAGTTTCTTTGTTGAAAACTTAATCCCTATTGAAATAGTATGGAGACATGGGGCATAACAAAAGGTCACTGAGTCATGAAAATGAAGCCCTCAAGAATGGATAAATGTCACTATCATGGGAGTGGATTAGTTATAATGACAGTAATTGTTATAAAGTGAGTCTAGTCCTTGGTGTCTCTCTCTGTCTTGCATCCTCACTCACTAATGATGCCTTCTGCCTTTCCGGGGTGACCTTTTCTGGATGCCGGCACCATGCTACCAGACTTCCCTCTCTCCCAATCCAGGAAAAATTTTTTTTTAAAAAAATATATTACTCAGCTTGTGCTATTCTGTTACAGCGGTGGAAGATGTACTAAGACAGAAAATTGGTACTGTGAGTAGGGATATTGCTATAATACCCGAAAATATGGAAGTGGCTTTGGAACTGTGTCATGAGCAGAGGCTGGAAGAATTTGAAAGAGCAGATTAGAAAAATCCTAGATTGCCACGAATGGAGCATTAGAGGTAATTCTGGTGAGGACTCAGAAGAAGACAAGGAATGTCAGGAAAGTCTGGAATTTCTTAGAGATAACTCAAGTGGTCATGATTAGAATGTTGATAGACATATAATCAGTAAAGGACATTCGATGAAGTATCAGACAGAAATAAGGAATCCCTTATTGGAAAGTGGAGTAAAGGCCATCTTGCTATAAAGTTGCAAAGAACTTGGCTGAACTGTGTTCATTGCTGGAGGCTTTATGAAAGGAGGCATTTAAGAGTAATGAGCTAGCATATCTAGCAGAAGAAATATCTAAGCAGTGAAGCATTCAGTGTGCTGTGTATCTACTTTTCATCACTTACAGTAAGATGTGAGAGGAAAGAAATGACTTATAGATGGAATTTATAATCTAAAAGAAAGTAGAGCAGAAAGATTTGGAAAATTCAGTATGGACATGTGTTAGAGAGTGAAAGCATTTTCAGGAGCGAAAACTAAGGCTGTGGCCTAGCAACTATTTGCTAAGGGATTATCAAGATAATGGTAAAAAGACACTGAAGACATTTTAGATATCTTCAAGGTTTTCTCTTCTATCACAGGCCCAAGCTCTAGAGGGGCAGAATTGTTTTAGGGGACTAGCTTCTCTAGGCCACCTCAGGTCTCTGCTCCCTGCATTTTGGCACAGCATTCTTCACCTGCCTCAGCCATGGATTAAGTGGCCTCAGGTGCAGCTCAACCTGCCACTTCAGAACATACGAGCGAGAAATCTTGACAGCATTCATGTGGTGCTAATTCGGTTGTGCACAGAATGCAAGAGCTATGGGGGCGTGGCTTCTTCCATGTAGATTTCAAAGGATGTCACAGAGAGCCTGAGGGCCCAGCTAGAAAACTCCTTCAGGGGCAGAGCTGCTGCAGAGAGTCCCTACTAGGCCAAGTCCTAGTGAGGCCATGGAAGTGGGGCCACTCCAAGACCACAGAACTGTAGGGGTCCCAGCATGCAACTCTAGCTTGGGAAAGCTACAGTCATGAGACTCCAGTGCAAGAGCACTGAAGCATGAGACCAGCAAAGCCATAGGGTAGGGCTGTCTGAGGCTGTCTGAAGCTTTGGGGGCTCAACTCCCTCCTCAACCCAGGGTGTCTAGCACACACACACACATATATATATATATACATACACACACACAAACACACGTATATATACACACACACATATATACATGCTAACACACACACACATATATGTATATACACATATATATGGCACTTAGCATTGTGCCTGTCAAGTAGTAAGCATTTATTAAATGCTAGCAAATATTAGCTTGAAGGAGAGAACCAGCAATGGTAAGTCTTACTTTAAAATATTCCAAATATAGACCCTGATAATTATAATGCTGAAGACATAGGATTAGGGTAATATGTAATAACTGAATAGTACGTGAGCTCTTAACAACTTTTTGGACACTCAGTTCAGAGATATAAAAAGAAAACAATGAACCTATCTATCTATACATCCTTTCATGTATATATTCTGTCATGATTTGTTCAAATAATCAATTTCAATGGTTTGTGAAATGCAAACTAAGTGTAATAATTTAGAACTATTTTTTACCTGTTACAAAAAATTTTTATGTTAATCTTTTATGAATCTGAAGTTTTTTTTTTTCAAAAATCTACAGTTCCTTTACAAATGACACAAAATACCCTGCTCTTCATGCCTTACAGTAGCGCAAGTTTGGCAATATCAAAAATAATTGGGCTAAATGTTTCTCTGGAAGCCCAGGTAAACTTTATTTGAAAAGAAGTCACAAAGAGAAAATTAGAATGCTTTTTTTTTTTTTCAGTTCTGACATCCAGAATAAGAAGACTTTTTCATCCAGAATTGTGTTCTGGCATAATAGCAGCTGATGAGTGAGAGCAAAATCTACTAGAGAAGAAGTGCTATAGTGGAGTAATATATAGAGATACTAGAGAAGAAGTGCTATAGTGGAGTATTATATAGATATACTAAAGAAGGGCTGGGCGTGGTGGCTCACGCCTGTAATCTCAGCACTTTGGGAGGCAGAGACAGGTGGATCATGAGGTCAAGAGATCGAGACCATCCTGGCCAACATGGTGAAACGCTGTCTCTACTAAAAAATAAAAAAATTAGCTGGGCCTAGTGGCACACGCCTGTAGTCCCAGCTACTCGAGAGGCTGAGGCAGGAGAATTGCTTGAACCCGGGAGGTGGAGGTTGCAGTGAGCCAAGGGTGCAGTGAGCTGAGATCGCGCCACTGCACTCCAGCCTGGCGCCTGCTGACAGAGTGAGACTTGGTCTCAAAAAACAAAAGAAGATACTAAAGAAGAAGTGCTATAGTGGAGTACTACAGAGATACTAGAGAAGTGCTATATGGAGTATTATATAGCAATACTAGAGAAGAAGTGCTATAGTGGAGTGTTACATAGAGATGCTAGAGAAGAAGTGCTATATTAGAATACTTTAGGGAATTCATTAGTCCCACACACTGGGTGCCAGAAGGTAGGGATCCATGAGCCCCACGTTGGGCACCAGAATGTAGGGAGCCAGCCCTACATCACCCGTGGGTACCGGGAGTTCAGTGTCGACAAAGGAATGAGAAAAAAACAAATTAAGAGAGCAAAGAGTGGGACCAGGAGGCCATCACTTATTACTGGAGGCAGTGAAGGCCCCGAGCTCTGATCATCCACATTATTTATTGATTACAAACACTTTGATCTATAGGGTAGGGGTGGAGTGATGGTGGAGTGAATCAGTGAGGCGGAAGTGAATCAGTGAGCTGGAACTGGTGTGTCATTCTAAGGACTGATAACAGTAGTGGTTCGGGAGTTTCACGAGACAAGAACATGTGGTTATCTTTAGCCTGTTATGTATGTGCAGCTGATGGAACATGGGCCTCACAAGGAGCCTACAAGTCTGGCTAGGTCAGAGTGCTACAAAGGGGTTTTACGTCCTTGAGCACAATGTTTATGGTAACAGCCTCGGTTACCCTGCACCGGAACATGAGGCATGGAGAGGCCTTCCTCCCCAGACGCCTCCTGCGGCCTTCCTCTCCAGAGGCCTCCTGCGGCCTTCCACAGTTTGTTGTTCTTTGTTTATATGTTACTCATAACAAATTTATGTAAGCACTCTGTAAGTCCTTTCTCCTTTGTGCTTTTCCCAACAGAATACTATATAGAGACACTAGAGAAGAAGTGCTATAGTGAAGTACTATAAGAATGGTGTACAAGGTTTGTAAGGTCCTGGTTTTAAGGAGCTAGTGGGATAAATTGGATATGTAAATAAACAATTACAACAGAATGTGATAAATGCACACGTCATAAAGTGTAATAAATGCACTTGTTAGGAACTCTGAAGCTTACAGGAGCAGTATTAAAGCCAGACTTGAGAGAATCAGTAAATATTTTTTATAAACATGTCATTAGACTCTTACCTTAAAGAATGTTATTAAGTTAATACCTGAAAGAATTACTTGTAGAGAGTCAGATGAAGAGACAGGAGGGAGAGTTTTCCTGGCAGAGAGAAAAACATTTATGAGGACTTGGAATGAGAGAGAGATAGGTGAATTTGAGAAAGTAAAATGAGTTAATATTGGCTGTGATGTAGATTATAAGGCATAGTGACTTGAATGATCACATAAAGATGATAGGTAGTCAAATATTATGAAGAATCTTAAACACTTTATTAAGGAGTTGGAATTCTATCCCAAGGGTAAGCAGGAGCCATTTTATGATTTTAGGCAGGTAAGCAATATGATTAGTTTTGAATTTTAGAAAATTTACTTTTACTGCTGTGTGGAAAATAAATTGAAGGAGGCCAAGACAAGAATGAAATACGAGAATCAGAGATGAGTCTGATGGAGCTATAGAGGGGAGACATGGTAATGACTTTAATCAGGGTAGAGTTAATCATAAAAATGGCAATGCATGGATTTAAGAAACACTTAAGATGTAGAATTAACTGATTTTGATCATGGGGTGTTATGTAGGTAGTGAGGCATAAAATTCAGAGTAGGGGAAGATTAACTTTAGATAGGAAGACAAACAATTATAATGTAAAACACAGAATGGGTATGGATTGAAGTAACTTTGAAAGTAATTGGCTAATATCCAGAATTTACAAGGAACTTACACATATTTGCAAGGAAAAGACAACCTCATCAAAAAGTGGGCAAAGAACATGAACAGATACTTCTCAAAAGAAGACATTTACACAACAAACAAGCATTTTAAAAAAAAGCTCAACATCACTGATCATCAGAGAAACGCAAATCAAAACCACAATGAGATACCATCTCACACCAGTGACAATGGCAATTATTAAAAAGTCAGTAGACAGTAGATGCTGGTGATGCTGTGGAGAGATAGAAATGCTTTTACACTGTTGGTGGGAATGTAAATTAGTTCAACCATTGTGGAAGACAGTATGGCAATTCCTCAAGGATCTAGAACTAGAAATATAATTTGACCCAGCAGTCTCATCGCTGGGTATATACCCAAGTGAATATAA